>JBAMBQ010004450.1:0-25491 GCA_037044495.1 Stegana nigrithorax | reverse complement strand
AAAATTTAAGCAAATCTACTAACAATCGTCGGACCTTAATCGTAACTAACTCTAATACTGACGTTTATTCAATTCGCGATTGCGAGGCCATTCTATAATAACTCTATTCGTCATCTTCGCTTCAAGGAAGCCAAAAGGTTGCTCTTTATGCTTGAACTGCTTTCGAAGGGTTCACAACCCAAGCACTTGTGAACAGTCTTTACACGTGTCGAGTATGTGATGCCAAGCATCATAGTCACCCTGCCCTGCGTTTCTTGATTCGGGATCTCAACTTTACATTATAACGTCTCGCTTGGCCCATCAATTGCAATTGCGTAAGGTCAAGTCTTCAGTGTCTGTAGGTGGTCTTGGAGATGTTAACTTTGCAAAATAAAATTAACTCCAATGCATGAAAATAACCTTTCGGATTACTGGATGTTCGGATCAGCGATTAGTCGGATTATCGAGTTTTGACTGTAGTTCATTTTTCTCGCTTTTTATGAAATATTGGCTCTTCTTCTTCACTGTTACAGGCGATTAAATTCTCAAAGCTGCTTCGTAGCACTTTCACTGTGTGAATGAAAAAAGTCAAAGCCAATTAAAATATTTTGCGCTAATTAGGCATTATTTGTGAAAAAAAAAGTGTATTTAAAATATATTTATTTAAATATGATGCAATTATTCAGTTCGTTCGGAACAAAAATTCGACATGCATTCAATTGAACTGGAGATCAATCGGAACACCAGTTCGTTCAGATTGTAGTGGATGGTGCAAAATTGTAAATGAAGACAATTTAAGCCGGCTACGCAAAATATGAATATTGGTGGACTGTTTATTTCGATCTTTGAAAGGTGTATTCATTTAATAAATTAAGCAATATGAATGGATAAATATGGAAATGCAACAATTTTTACTTAATTTGTATTAATTTATAATTGAATAATAATTATTAATTTATAATTTAAAATATAGTGCAATAAAAGAAATATGCGCAATTATTAGAAATACATTAAATATTAAATAATGCAAAAATGTGCTTAAATAATGTCTGATATTTAAACATTCATTCATAATTTATCAAATATCAAAAATCTACCCTAAAATAGACAAATGTCACATTATTAGTGCGAGCAGCATATGAATAGGCAGAGAAAGGGAAACAATATCATTTGAAATCGCATCAAAAGCGCATACATAAAAAAATTAAAATAAAGACAAGCAATTGTCATCAAAGCATGAGTGCGAGCAGCACATGCAGAGCAAGGAAAAAAAACCACAAAGACAAAGAGCAGAAAATATTTCCCGACAGATGGCAGTATAGAAGTTTGACTTCCAACACACGCTGCCCACCGCTGCCTGATTTTGTCATTTCAATTTTGCAAGTCGTTTGTATGAGATGCGCCTTCTTAGTATACATATTCTCTGCTACAGCTTATGATTTGCATATGTTGCATATTTTTGGCATATGACTTTGCATATTTTTGGCATATACTTTGCATATATTTTGTAAATTTTTGATATGCATAAAAATTTGTTATATTTGAACAATAAAACGGCTAAATTTAAAGTTTAGTACCAATCTGATGAAAAATATGCAAAATTCGAGGTCTAGTTATGTTTTATCCACCTTTTAGTCCGGAACTGGCACCATGTGATTACCATCTACAATTCGCAAGAGGGTCTTATGAAAATCAACTGTCCCCGTTTTTTACCAATAGGGCCGAGAGCTTCTATGAGAGAAGCGTATTAGAATTATCTTTAAAATGCCAATAAGTTATCGAACCAATAGGCTTATATTTGATCTCATACTAACTATGCTAGATAAGGATTTAAATTTCATAAAAAAACAAAGAATTCCGTTTTACTACACCTATTTAATGGACGACTTAATATTACGTTTTTCAAAAAACGCATGAGAGAGATTTATTTGCTTATGTAGGAAACACAATTAAAAATTTTATCCAGATAAAAGCCTATTCATCAGTTAGGAAGTGACATATCTGTGATACAAATGAAAAGACAAAATCAAATATGAAATGATTTAAGTTTATCGATTACCAAAATTATACTATTATACGCGATATATACCAAAGTTTACAGAATAAATAAATTTTTAAATAAACGATACTTACACTTCTATAGATAATGTGAAGTAAACATTATACGTCTTTATTTGCTATTTTATTACATTTAAAGATACTCAGTCTTAATAAACCGTTGATATGGGCCAATATGGATTTATTGTCTTTAACTGTAGCCAATCCAAAATTCCATAATATTTTTTTTTTTTTTGCTGTAGTATTGGGTTCGAGTGCCGATTTAACGACTTGTGCAACATGGGGCCTGGCGTTGTCGTGAAGGAGTATGGTTTTGCCTTATCGATGGGGTCTTTTTACCTTTTTACCTTTACCTTTGGCTTTCCTTTCGAGCATTTCCCAGTGCACTACGCCTTCCCAGTCCCACCAAACGCAGATCATGTCTTTTCTTGGGTGGAGATCCTATTTGAATCTCAGTTTTGTCGTATCTTCTGAAGCCACCCACTCCTTTCTTTGCTTCCTATTGACGTACAGGCACCATTTCGCATTACGCGTGATGATTCGATACATAAAGCTGCTTGTGTCCACGTGTTGCTCGGTGGTGGCGGAGATGTTGAGCTGCAATTTGAAGGTGATCACGAGTTTTTTTTTCAGTAAGCTCGTGAGGCACCCAAGCTCCGAGTTTTTGGGTAAAACCAAATGGCTGAAGATGGTTGCAGATCGTCATCGCACTGCAGTCAATTTTCTTGGCAAAACATGGGTTGTTTTTCGACCATCTTACTTTAAAAGTGCCTTGAGCCGGTCCTCGTCGAATTCTGAAAGTCGTCCTGACAAATGATGAAAAATGAATATATTCACTTGCCAAACAGCAAACAAATCGTTGTGAATTACAAAAAAAATGAAAACTCTACGAACTTTCAAACCAATATTTTGTAACGATATTTTAAGAAACGAAAGAATACCGAAAAAACAAAATAAACTCGTTGTGCCTATGGATTAGAAGAGTCTTTGTGCTCAATTTGGTGGTTTTAGGTGTAGCCGTTTCCGAGATCCATGCGTTCATACGAACATGCAGACAGACGGACATGGCTAAATCGACTCGCCTTTCGATGATGATCAAAAATATATACACTTTTGTGGGGTCTGCCACGCCTCTTTCTGCCTGTTACATACATTTGTACAGCTTTAATATACCCTTTACCATTTTTTGGTACAGGGTGTAAAAAAAATAAACGAAAATGAAATAATGTAGCAAGAAGAGACACGAAAACACTGGATCTTCGTTGAGCTGTTGATTGACAAAAAAACCTCTTAATGAACCACCCGTTACTAAAAAAGGAAAGTGAAAGTTTAAATGAACAAATTGATACAGTCAGTCACTATGTAGCAATTACACTGTAGTCGCGCACAAAACAGATATTCGCTGTTTGTTTACAAAAACAAAGCAACGCAGAGTACCAAAAGCACAAACTTAATTACGAAGAAATTAAAATTGTACAAAATAGCTTCACCCAGAGAGCACCGAATAATTAAAAAGCCACCACCGATAATTATTAGAAATAAACTATTGTGAACGCACAATTTAGTGAACAAATACAAGTTAATACGTAGGAGCTGGACAAAATATAGCCACAGTAGCAGTGATAGTGAAGAATTGACAGAAAAAAGCATTATAAGTGTGCACGAAGAACCGACAATGGACCAAAATCAAATTATCGCCATTATCGAAGCGGCAGTGAACAGCGCTTTGGCAGCACAGTTTGACGCATTCGAGTCAAGATTAGTAACTTTACAGGGCGAACTTGACAGCCTAAAAATTACAAAGTGGCCAGTGGTAGAGGTGTTTAAAAAGGTAGCTGTTACAGGGGATATGCCTTGTGAAGAACACTTAGACAAGTCGTTGCCATGTTTTGTAGGTAAGCAGGAAAATTATGCCCCATGGCGGCTAGAAGCGACGGCTGCTTATGAACTCTTCGAACCATTTGACGGTAGCACACGACAAACTTTAGGAAATAAAATCAGTGGTTCAACCGACAATGTTCTGTCATTATTCAACACATACCAGTTCCGGAATCGGTGAGAGATTCATTCAAGCATATGATCCTAAAACGCATTAAGGCCTTCACAAATGAATTGCATTTTATTCGGAATACAGAGTAGCCAAAGCATAAAAGTAATCTTTGTGAGGCCGGGGACGAATGGTATTTTTACGCGGTTAACTTCTCTAGAAGCAAATAGAATAGGTCGCAAAGGTCAGGTGGAAAAAGACCACCAGTGGATAGACAGGATGGCGGTCAACAGGGTATCAGTAATGCCGTGACCCAAAAAAACCCGTATTTCTCTAGAAACCAAGGCGGCCAGCAGCAGCCCGGGCAACGCGCTCCAGCGTCCAGCAATATCTCTATGGTACCAGGGACATTAACATCTATACCGACCACCAGCCTCTAACGTTTGCAGTTTGTGACAGAAACCCAAACGCAAAGAGTAAAAGGTGGAAAGCGTTTATCGACGAGCCTAACTCGAAAATACACTACAAACCTGGTAAGGAGAATCACGTCGCAGACGCCCTTTCCCGGCATCACATAAATGCTCTTGAAGACGAACCGGATCCGACGTGGCCACAGACCACAGCGAATTGTCGCTATCCTATGCTATTGAAACAACCGAAAAACCGCTTAATTGTTTCCGTAACCAAATAGTTCCTAGAAGAAGCAGTTTTCCCCCTGCGTCGGAGATTTATTCTGTTTGGCTCAAAAACGCGTCATGAAATCCACTTTACAAACAGGAAGACCTTGATTGACGAACTAAAGTTAATGGTGAAACCAGACGTGGTGAGTGGCATCCATTGTAGCCTACCTGTCCTAGCTAGTTTTCAGCACGAGTTAATGAAGAGTCTCCCAGCAACAAAATTTTGGCATTGCAAACATGTGGTGACAGTCATTGCGGACAGAACCGAGCAAAGAGAAATAGTCACGGCCGAACAAAACCGCGCCCACAGGGCGGCACAGGAGAACGTCACACAAATATTACAAGTCTATTAATTTTCCTAAAATGGCCAAGTTGGCTACTGAAGTGGTTGCAAATTGCAAAACCTGCACGAGAGCCAAGTACGACCGCCATCCAAAGAAGCAAGAGTTAGGGGCGACGCCAATCCCATCGCATGTAGGCGAATTGTTGCACATAGATATTTTCTCTACCGATAAGAAGCAATTCCTAACCTGTGTAGACAAATTTTCGAAGTTCGCAGTAATGCAACCCATCCTATCTCGATCGATAGTAGACGTGAAATCGCCCATTATACAGTTGATGAACCTATTCCCTGAGGCTAGGACCATTTATTGTGATAATGAGGCATGGTTTAACTCCGAAGCTGTCACGACGTTGTTGAAAAATCCCCTCCATAGTACATCCAACGGCCAGGCCGAGCGTTTTCACAACAGTTTGCTGGAAATCGCAAGGTGTGTTACAATCGCAAAAAAAGTTCACTGTTACGGGCAAAAAGCAAACAGAGGTGTTTCACGCATCAGATGAGGAACTCAGAAGCAACATTAAAAGTAAAATTGAAAAGGCACAGAAGCTGCAGTTAAAAATAATCTAGCTAGGCAAAACAGTGTGTTTGAGGTAGGAGAAAAGGTTTTAGTATAGTCAAATAGAAGACCATTCTCCAATCCAAATTGACTATAATATAAACATCACTAGACAAATTCATAACCATAAAATGTACAATAAAAAAACTGACTGGGGACACCTTTCGGGAACACTTAAATAACACACTTCAAATCGAAATCCTACGCTCCGGCGAAATACTAATGGAGGAAAATTAAAAATTGCTCCTGCGAGCGTTTTCTTTAATGCATATCGCGAATATGATTATTTAATTTTAATAAGACTGTAGCCCAGGAAATATAACAGTCAGACTTAACAGCATGTCATCGTCTGTTATTCTGATTCCAAGAATATGAAAACATTTCCTAGACAATTTCTTTGCGGAATCTGTTAACTGACAGTGCTGCGAACATCTGTTGTTTAGCAGAGTTGTCACTATTACAGAGTTAACTGCAAGTAACAACAGAACCGCTGTAAGCTTAGTTGCTGTCGAAAACAATTTTTTTTTAATTTTTTAATAATATTCCTTATTTTCATTTATTTACTTATTAGTATATATTCTTTTATAAAGTTTTTTTTTTCATTGCGGTTGAAAATGCTTAAACGCGACACACAAGCAAGCCAACTGCTAGCAGCTGCCGGAAATTAAGGCAAAATTAGGGGAAAAGGTTTTAGTAAAGTCAAATAGAAGATTAAGTTACAAGCTTACCCTCTTGAACTAAGAAAAAAAGATTGCGGCAGACTAAGGAACAGCGGCTCTCATTGAGGGGAGGGTGGTCCACAAGGACAATTTAAGATAAGCTTCTGTTAGCCGCTTTGAAAGTGCACCATAGGCTGGCTAGAAGTTCAAATTATTTGGGCGCCGCTTTGAAGGTCATAACCGGCACCCCAGACCATTACAACCTCGAGCGAGCAACCAGAACTTCATGTTGTCAATAACCTCTAATCAACATTATTAACCCGATAATTTTAGATACCACTGATTTAGATTTTATTCCACTACTATAGTGAACCTCGATTGTTGATTAATGATTGCTGTCGGCACGTTGAGATCTTGATGGATATCATAATTTGAGACGTACCATGGTGATTTGATAATTTCACGCAGAATTACATTACATACCGAAGTGTTTCACCACGTTGTCTATGGAAGTGTCAGCTCCATTAATTTTAACATGTAATATTGGGTAAATTCTGTTGGTCGTATATATTATTTGCTGCATCTTTTGGTTCTTTATTTTTATATTCTATTCATTAAACTATTTAACCATTTGCTTGTTATATTTGAAACGTTTTTGTGGGCATATAGCAGTATGTTGTCATCGGCAAACTTGACTAGCATCGTATTGTTGTTTTTAGGAGTCGGTATGTCTGCTGTTTACAGTGTGTACAGTAGTGGACCAAGCACGCTACCTTGTGGAATCCCATCTCTAATTTTACGAAGGCTGGAAGTGGAGTCATTTAATTTGACTTAGAATTGTGGTCCGTGAGGTAACTTTTGAGAATATTAAATAATTTTGTGGAAACATGTTGCGTAGCTTATCGAGAAGTCCATTATGCCAGACTTTGTCGAAAGTTTTTTCTACGTCTAAGAATACTCCAATGCAGAATTTTTTGTCGTCGAGGTCAGTACTATATACTTTTGCAAGCAGAGTCGTGTTTAAGTTGCGGTCCATAAAAATCTGAAATTACATCATTAATTTAAGTAAAAAAAATACCGTAGTGGCTTACCCTGGTTCGAGACAAGGCGCAGTGCTTGTGTGTTTGTGATCGGCGTCCCTGGGAGCCAATTGCTTGATTTTCTGTGAAAAAAAACAAAATAATCAAATCCCTGTCAGAAAAAACCTGACAATAGTCATCAGACCAACCCTGTCACCAGACCTATCGATCGATTATCGACATACTACTTTATCGATAATCGGCCTTAATATTGTCTAACTAAATACAACTTTATGTTATACATAATTAAAAATGGACATAGTCTAATAAATAATCAGACATTCCGCATGAAATATCACCCAACGCATGGGATATTGAAAGTACAGTTTTATTCCTCACCAACAAAATAAAACAATTAGACAAGCTATGTTGCAAGCTGCAAGATGAAAACGATCAACTCAGAGCTGAATTAATTAAAAAATAAAAATACATTCAACAAAACCAATTAAAACATTGCTGACAACTGTAATGTGATCGATTTTATTTAATGAATAATATATATAATATAGGTGATGATATACGGTACTGACTATGTTAATTTGGCTTTGTGTTTATGCCGATGTAGGGCTGTTGTTGAAAATTATCAACAGTTAAAATAAAGTTTCCTACACAGTACCAAAAACAAACGATGAAGAAAATAAAACTCCACTCGTATAACCCAGCAAGACAACTTCAGAGGAGTTCTGTGCACTCTATTCACCGCTCTGTGGAAGCTCATCGATGGGGGGTTCGGCTTCCTTTTTCGGTCTTACTATTCATCATATACATAATAATGTAGAGTGCACGCGCGTAAAGAGAAGGTGAAAATAAAGAAAAGACAAAAAAAAAAAAAAAAGGGGGAGAGAGAGAGAGAAAACAAAGAATGGTTCACCTAGTAAATATACAACGATAGTAAAAACAAGAAATAGGGTTGAGGGAGACACAGGTGTTAAGCACCTCGAGCTCGTATGTAGCTCGCACATCCTTGGCGATCGGTGAGTCATGTTGATAGTGATCGCCCTTAAACAAAAGAGAAGGAAGACTAACTAGCGAAAACCACTCAGACACATCAGACTATCCGGACTCATGAAATCAAGTTAAACACGCATTTTGTGACATTTAAGATGCTTATATTTGAAAAACAATAATTTGGCCTTAATGGCCAAGCATTAATATTACTTAAAAAAAAAATGAAGCAAGTATATAAAAAAAAAATTGAAATTAAAAAAAATAACAACGACAAAAAAAAATATAAATGCATATGTATATAGGCTAAACTCAAGTAACTAAAAAAACTAATCTCCTACTTGCATGCTATTGCGTACAAGAAAAAAAAAAAAAAAAAAAATAATTCAGCACAAATTCAAGAAAAATTAGTACACACGTTGTAGGGTATGAATATACATATAAAGAAAATTATATATAGAAAATTAATCATTTAGTTTCCAATGCATATAAATTAAAATTGAAAGTTTAACTCACGAAAGAAAAGGGCATTTACATCTACCAAACTTAAATTTAACGCAAAGAGGCATATTTATACTACGAACAACAAAACAATTCATATGCAGTTGTAAAAAAAAATATAGTAGGTATATTCCACGAGTTAAATTAAAAGCAGAAACAGTTGTCTGCGTTAGTGCCAAAAAAAAAAACTAAACTGATGTTATGGTGGGCAAATTAACAACGAATATATCGCGATAAAAACATTATCAGCGTGCAGAAGGCACTCAAAAAAAAAAAAACATAAAATAAAAAAAAAAAAGAAAATAAAATAAAATACATTCGCTTACCCAATCCGCGTTTCCATGAGCTCACTTCCCGCGAATGCTGCTAGGCTAAGAATGAAAAAAAAAATAATAAAAAATAAATATAAAATTAACTAAGCCTGCCACGACAACAAGAAATATTGTCGGGTCGCTTATATGCGTATGCCTATATGCATTAATTAATTCAACTGAGCATATGCAGAAAAAAAAAATAAAAAAAAAAAAATTTGATTAAGGAAACAATAACAAACTAGAAAGGCAGGGCTATAGTCGGGCGTAACCGACTATAGAAAACCCTGTACCCAATCCAAAACTGAATATATATTTTTTGTTGCATTAATATTTTATATTCATTTTGTAAGGATATCTCAGGAAAAAAACTTTTTTTTTTGTCAAAAACCCATTTTCGGCATATCGTTCCTATGGCAGCTATATGTTATAGTAAACCGATATTTATTATATTCGGGAATATGATTGGATATTACTTAAAACAATTAAATTCAACATTTGGAAACGATATCTTAATAAACAAAAAAGTTTTTCTCAGTAAATGTTGTTTTTCGGCCGATCGTTCCTATGACAGCTATATGATATAGTAAACCGATATTTATTATATTCGGGAATATGATTGGATATTACTTAAAACATTTAAATCCAAAATTCGGTAACGATATCTTAATAAACAAAAAAGTTTTTCGCAGTAAATGTTGTTTTTCGGCCGATCGTTCCTATGACAGCTATATGATATAGTAAACCGATATATAATAGATTAAGATATGTAATTGGGCATTAGCTAAAACTGTTAAATCCAAAATTTGGTGGAGATATATTGAAAAACAAAAGGGTTTTGTTACTAAATGTGGGATTTCACCCGATCTTTCCTATGGCAGCTATATATTATAGATCGAATATCGAAAAAAAAACAAACTCGTTATGCCTATGGATTGGGAGAGTCTCCTTGCAAAATTTGGTGGTTGTAGGTCTTACCGTTTCCGAGATCCGTTTGTTCAATACAGACGGACAGACAGACGGACAGACGGACATGGCTATATCGACTCGCCTTTCGATGCTGATCAGAATATATATACTTTAAGGGGTCTGCCACGCCTCCTTCTGCCTGTTACATACATTTGCACAACTTTAATATACCCTTTACCATTTTTTGGTACAGGGTATAAAAAACGCTGTTGCCAGGTGACTGTGTTTTTGGATATGCGGTTGTTATTTACACTAGCTATATGCGTACATGGGCGGCGTGCTCTCCTTCTTGTTTACGCACAACCGCTCTTGAATTAAATACATGTCCCTCGATAAACATGTATACATATGTATACACCCATAAACAAATATATACATAAAGATACTTATATCTATATATAATTATGGGGTTACGTGTGACCTGCTCCATCAATCACCTTTGTTTGTGGAAGAGTATATACTCTACTGGGTGGGCCGAACCATTTTGTGCTTATAAATGACTTGAACAAAAAGATTCGGTCATACCAGTCGCCGTGCGCACTACTAGTGTTTGATAGTATGCCGATTTTTTTTTTTTCGAGACAAACAAGAAAAAAATAAATGAAAGACGGAAAAAAAATTAAGTTCGCCGTGCAGGTGACCCAGTACATGGCTGATGTTATCGCTAGCTTACGACGCGAAAACATCTGAAAAGGGTTATCTGCGTAAGAGGAGCGGATATCTTTCATGTGATATGTGCCGAGGATCTTGCCCTCACTTTTTATTACTTCGTAGTATAGTGGGCTTATTATTCTTTTGATTTTACCCTTGACAAAAACTCTGTCTAATTTGTGGCTAAATTGTTGACTGGGATTACTATGTGTGAAGTTTATAACGAAAACTGTGTCCCCGCCTTTGAATCGCCTTTTACAACTACGTGAATTATATCTAGGTGGATTTACTTCATACGTCTGGCTTATTTTAGCTTTGGCTAATTCCCGGATGTTTCTTAAGGCATCTGGATAGTCGATTCTGGTATCCTCATGCAACATATTTAGTTTTCTTAACAAGTCGTAATCTTTGCCGTCCAGAATCATATGCTGCCCAAAAGTTAGAAAATACGGGGTATATCCCGTGGACGTATGAATACTAGAGCGAATAGCTCCGTTTATTTCTTTTAAATTTTGATCCCATTCGTTGTGGGTCTTTCCTATATAGGCACGGATTGCCGTTAAAACTGTTCGGTTTAGGCGTTCACTTGCATTTGCTTGTGCTGAATAAATGGCCGTAGTCACGTGACGTATGCCAAATTTAGTCATAAAGGTCTTGAAATGGCCGGATTGGAACTGCGAACCTGATGGACAATGGCACGGTTTCTGGTACACTAAAGGTGTAAAATATGGAGGACTCCAAAAAGTCACAGAGTTTTGGAGACGTGAATCGTTTTAGCGGAGCCAAGAAATGAAATTTCGACAAGTGATATTCTATGATCAATAATTCAACATATAGCTTCAGAAATGGTCTACCAGCTGCCACTGGCCTACCTAGAGGTGGTTTTAAAGTAACGTTAGTTTCGTTGCAAATGTCGCATTTAGAGACATAATCCTTCACGCTGTCACCCATTTTCGGCCAATACAAATATCGTTTTACCCTCTCCAGGGTTCGGCCTACGTCTCCGTGAGCCGAATCAGGTTGTTTGTGGGCACTGTGCAGGACAGCTGGAACCAAACTACTTGGTTTCCCTGAGTCATCTTCTTGGAAAACTTGGTACGTTTGTATACCAGATTGGTTCTGTCTCTCGCGTTCAATAAGATCGAAATATTCAGCATCCAAGAAGTGTCGGGAAGTAAGGTCTATTATGGCGCCCCCTTCTTTAAACTCTTCGATAGCTGGCTCATCTTTTAGTGAAAGAGTTTCGACTACGACGTTCTCTGCACCCTTTCTGTGTTCGATTTTAAATTCGAACCCCTGAAGACTGATAGCCCATCTGGCCAAGCGCCCTGTAAGGTCTTTTTGCCTCATAAGCCATTTGAGGGAAGCATGGTCTGATATTACTAAGAAATTCTTCCCTTCAGCTTAGCATTCCAGCTCAGTAACACTGTAATTACGCTGAGCCTTATTCAATTTATAAGACATGTATGTCACTGGTCGCTCATTGCCTTCGTCGTCTAGCTGTGCCAAAACACAGCCTAAACCATGGGGACTGGCATCGCATAATAAAAAGAATTGTTTCTCAAAATTCGGGGTAGCTAACACGGGTGCCGTAGTTAGGTTCTCTTTAAGTTTAACAAATGCTAATTCCGCATCCCCATTCCATTCTAATGTTTTTTTTTTCTTAAGGAGTTCCGTCAGTGGAAATGTTATGGAGGCATAATTGTCAACGAAGCGTCGATACCATCCGGCCAAGCCTAGGAAGCTTCTAAGGTGTTTGACCATTTTTTTCATCGGGAATTTCCGAATTGCTATTATCTTTTGAGAATATGTTTTTATTTCCCCGTTCCCAATAACAAATCTGAGGTAGTTTATTTCCCTTATGCAGAATTTTCATTTAGCTACGTTAATAGTAATGTTCGCCTTCTTTAGGTACAGGGCGATTTCTTGTAGTAAGAGCAAATGGGACGCAAAATCGTCGGATGAAATTAGGAGGTCGTCAAGATATACGAATACTCTTTTTCACAGATTACTAGGGATGACCGTGTCCATAAGGCGACATTGGGTTTGGGGTGTGTTGCATAACCCAAATGGCATGACTCGATATCGATATAACGGTCTATTTGGCACTATAAAGGGTGTATATTGACGGAAACCGATGTCTAAAGGTATTTGCCACAATGCTTTCTTAAGATCTAGCCCGGTTATAAAACGAACTGATGGTAGTCGGCTTAGGAGGCCGTTGTTTACCTCACGTCTAAACACAACCTGTGTTTGTCCCCTCTCCTCACCAGCACACAGTTGCTGCTCCATGGACTATCTGAAACTTCGATATTGCCCTGCTCCAACATATGATTAACTTCATCAAACATAAGCTTCTCTATGGCCGGCGATACCGGCCAATGCCTCTGCTTAATGGGTTTGGCCTTTCCTACGTCGATGATGTGCTTGATTAAGCTGGTCTTGCCCAACCCATCTCGCTCATATGAAGGAAATTCTGCCATCACATTCTCTAGTTGTGACTTATCTTTCGTAGTCAAATCGTATTGAGAGGGTCTTTTATCGGGTCCAGGGTCCTTGGCTTCTAGTTCCGCAATGGAGACGGACCTTGCCGTTCGCAAATACTTCTTGAGCAGCCGTGCGCCAATGCAGTTCACGGAAGCTTCTGAGTCGAGTAGGGCTGTATAATTTTTCCCTAATATTTTTATATCGGTGTACATTTTCTTGTCTTTATCTGTGAATATAGAAGCAATCAATTTCATTCTGGTTGCTTTGATGGTTTTCCAAAATTGCCTTAGCCGTCTTGTCGAAAGTCTTGTCCTGAAGATTACTTTTAATGAATAGCTCGTACCGAATATGCGCTGTCGAACCTTTAAGTGATTCGCAAAGGAATATGAAAGGGTTCGCGCGTTTTTATTAGACAAGTTTGGTAGCAGATCTGAGCATAAAGGTTCTGAGAAATTAACCGGATCGGTTTGACAGCTAGCTTCTGTTTGGATTGCAGGGAATGCGCTTACGAGGTGTAAGTCTGCGCATCCCGGGTTCTGTTTCCTTTTTTTGGTTCCGCAACCATAGCAGAATATGCGTCTCTGGTTACTGTTGCGGCATTTGAAAATCTTCCTGGCTATTTCGGCTAATTCTGCAGATGTCCTTTTTGAGTCATCTTCGATGATTTCGAATACCTGCTTCCTAAATGGGTTGCTGGTTCGTATTTCTATGTTCCGACCTTCACTATAAAATTTCTCAAGTTTCTTGACCTCTTCCTTCAACCTTCTTATGGTGGCAGGTCTAACAATTCGCGTCTTAAGGTAGGCTTGGCGTTGTCTAACAGAAGTTTAACTAGCTCCAGCTCCGTTATACCCCGCTGTAATTTAGAGACTAATTCGTCTATGACTACCTGGTAACTTGACAGCTTGAGCCAAATCTCGATATCGCTATCTACATTATAGTACTGTTCACGAAATGCATAACTAAATATTTCCCAGGAAAAATTTGGGTTCTTTTGGTGGAAATTCCAATACCAGTTGGAAGCTTTGCCTGCTAGTAGTATGTGCAAGTGATCGCACACTAGTTGTAAGTCATTATTTAAATTTTGTGCCGTCAGTGCCCGTACTCGGTAAAGAAATTCGCTAGCTAAAATCCCCTCTTTGGTTGCGTCAAATCTCAATTTCCACCTTTGTACTATACTACCCACACTTTCTAGCGGTACGCTCCCATGTGTGTAGCTGCTATTATTCAATGAAGCTGCCAGGGGCTCGTTTCTGCGGGTTCCGTCCGGTTGATGGTGGGATCTCGGAGATTGACCCTATATATACGATTGCGGAGACTGTCTTTCGCCATCTGGTGCTTGGGGTCCTATTTGTAAGGCGCCTAGCTGAGCCCGTATCAAAGCGGATATGTGGGCAGTCAGTTCGTCCGTCATCGTCCGCTGGTGTAGTTTCATTTGCTCCTGAATAAGGTACCTGATTTAATTTTTGGTCAGGGTTGGCAGTATTAAACCTGTCCAACCTTTTGGTTCCTGCCACTAGCTCCTAATGGTGTTCGTCCCTTCGGAATTGCTCCTCTATCAGCTGTAATTTGTAGCTCCGTAGTAGCTCTAGAGGGTGTTGGAGTTTCTTTAGTCGGGGTATGGCCTACATTGACCAACGGTGTTGGTCCTGGATTATCCAGACTTGACCATGGTGGATCTTGTGTTTCCGAATATTCTCCCGATTGTATTGATTGATTGATTACCCCGCAGTTCGGGCAGTTCAGAACCTTGCGTTGTAAAGACTGGAGACAAGGCTCATGAAACTTGTGACCACATCTTGGTAAGTATCTGGTTCTGTATAGCTGGCTTTTTGCACGACTGGCATACTTCGCGGACTTCAAAATTTTCGGAAGCTGCACGCTCCATGCTGCGAGTGGTTGCCATGTTAAATAAATGAGCTCTCTATCTAACTGGGTTTTATAATATTAAAGAGACAGCTTATTTTGTTGCTTCTCTACGCGATTTAGAGAATAAAAAAAACAATGTTGCAACTTCCGATTTTTCCAAAAACAATAAAAATTCATATAACTGTGGTCACGGTCACGTTGAAACTGTAAATGCTGATAGAAAAAAAAAACTAAAATTTCTGTAAACATTCTTTGTCGATGTTTCACATTCAGAATCACCAAAAAAATTCTATATATACATCCGTGGTCGACATTCAATGTTGCCACTGCCGATATTCCACAATCCAAACGGCAACTATGTACATGGTCGTCACAAATCAGTGTTGCAACTTCCGATGTTTCGACAAAAACTCAAAATTCAGTACTTTTATTGTCCGGATAGACCGATGAGTTTTACTTGAGGCTTACGCCAAGATAACATAGAAGAATTAAATGATGAAGAAAAAAAAGAAGAAAAAAAAAAAAATTGAAAAAAAAAACTTGATCTAGGTGATAAGAAACGTTAGGATAGAATTTTAGGGAAGAATAAACCACAGCTATTTGTGTGACCTAAAGACCTTGCCCTTGCAGAAGAACTGGTTAAGAACTACCGGTTCCCCGTTTGACTTTGCCGAATGCATGAGTGATTTCCTCTGGTCGACCAATCCTTACATCAGCTGAATCGCATATTCCAGGATTCGATCATCTCATACATCCGAACCAGTCTCAGAGACGTCACCCGTATCCCTTCACCAAGGAGCCAGGGTTTCTCCAAGCTAGTGTGTTAAATATCGCTTGTATTCTATTTGGGTTGCGCTGCTGAACATAGTTTTGCTTCGCGAAGTATTCGGGGATCATCTCAGCCGGTCGACAAATCCTGCATATGCTAAATTGCAGTCGCATATTCCAAGACCCCCTGATCGATGTTAGCCATGCTCCGCCTCATGCGCACAAAAATAATTCTGATAGAAAAAATATCGCTAAGTCTTTTAAGCCTGTATACACGAGGGTGGTGTAGAAATCCACTGGTCAACCAATTTTACATATGCTGAATTGCAGCCGCTATTCCAAGTTTCGGCTCCTCCCGCTGCCTCAGTTATTTTCTCAAGAGCCTATACAATATTTTCCCCCATCGCTACTCTTCTGCTGTTATTGAGTAATTGTAGGCCAATGTTCTCTATGCCTAGACGCGCATCGCCAAATACCAGTGTTGGTTCGCAAGTGCCAGTGGCTATCTCAGCCGGTCGATCAATCCTACATCTGCTGAATCGCAGTCGCATATTCTAGGCTTTGACAGCCCTATATTGACACTTGCCCCAAACAGTCATGTCCAGCTGTTTTGAGTCTGCACTGTTCCACACTACTTATGCGATTAAAAAAAAATAATGAAAATGATATAATAACTAAACTTGACTTATTAATTCAGGCTGCTGATGATGCATGTTATTGCTTTTTGACCTATCGCGAGCTGCTGTTGTTGCACGCTTGTCGTTCGGGCCTCACTTTGGGCGCCAATTATGTATATATATAGTTTCCTAGACGGTACCAAAAACAAACGAGGGAGAAAACAAAACTCCACTCGTATAACCTAGCAAGACGACTTCAGAGGAGTTCTGTGCACTCTATTCACCGCTCCGTGGAAGCTATCGGTGGGGGAGTTCGGTCTCCTTTTTCGTTCTTACTACTCATCATATACATAATAATAAAAAAAAAAAATAAAAAGGAGAGAGAGAGATAGAGTGAGAGAGAGAGAGAAAAAAAAGAATGGTTCACCTAGTAAATATACAACGACAGTGAAAACAAGAAATAGGGTTGAGGGAGACGCAGGTGTTAAGCACCTCGTGCTCGTATGTAGCTCGCCCATCCTTGGCGATCGGTGAGCAGTGTTGATAGTGATCGCACCTAAACAACATAAGAAAATGAAGCAAGTATATAAAAAAAATTTAAGTATAGAAAATTAATTATATAAAAAAATTAATAAGAAAAAAGTTAACAACGAGAAAAAAAAATATACATGCATATGTATGTAGCGGCAGTACAATCCTAGAAGTGAAATAACACTACTCTCACAATGTAATATGGTTGTCTCGCTCGCGCGCTCAACAAATACTTGACATATTTGACACAGTCTACTCACATCCATCAATCGTTATTCGAGTATAAATAGGCTGCGATTTTCTATTCTATATTCAGTTCAAATCTAAACAAGAAAAGTGTAACACGCAACGAAGCGCAAATAAAATTGTATCCCAAAGCAAACTGAAATCAATTAACAACCGTTTTAATAAAAACTAACCGTTGAGGATCACAAAAACCATGAACCAACCCATAAATCGAAAAGAACCCATTAAGCTAACAGACGGAACTTGAGTGATACTGACAATGCCACTACCTTCTCAAAATACCTATCCGAAATTTTTCAAGATACTAAGGCTGATGAAGAATTGGGTGATAACCAAATGCAGGAGCTGATATAAATTACAACTAGCCTACAAACTGGGGAAGTTCCCGGATACGACCTGGTTACTGGTCCTGAATGAGCTTTAGGACTACCACATTTCCCAGTACATTGGAAGTTGGCTCAACTAGTCTCCTTCTACCGCCCAATCTAACTTTTGCCAATATATCTAAAATCATTGAAAGAATTATCTTAAATAGAATGCAACCATACATCCAAGAATCAAACATAATTCCACCTCATTGGTTTGGCTTTAAAACCAAACACTCCACAATCAAACTGGTTCACCGTACATGTGATGTAGTTGAAGAGAGAAAAAAAGGTATGTACTGCCGTATTTTTAGATGTCTCGAAAGCTTTCGATAATGTTTGGCACGCATGCACGTTATAAATTCAATTTCAACTTAGTTTTCAAGCTTAGATATTGAGACACACACAAAATAAAAGAAAGGTACACAAATACTTTTTATTAGTTTTATATTAAATGCATGCTCAACAATATAATATACATTGCATATTTGCATTTATGCATGCTTTTATGTATAACTTAACACAACTGGACATGTACATATGGGTATAATTTACAATAACTTACAAAATTACAAATTTCAAAATAAGAAATCATTACGATACGCTTACAAATTACTACTGTTGTAAAAAAAAAACACATGACAATTATTTTGTTAACGTACTGTTACTATACGACAGCAATTATGAGGAGTAGACTCTGCATAATGAGAAGCACAGAATCGCCAAAAATATGTGGGCTTAGAGTATGTGTCTTCCAGATAATGTGATTCGTTTACTAAACTGAATTATTTATTTGAACTAAGCTAGAAAATGCAACTCTGACATTGCTGTAACATAACAATTATGGTCTGCGCGCAAATTGCGGAAATATGCAACATAATACCACAGAGACTGTTAATCATATAGAGGCCGCATCTCATACAAGCTGAAATTTTTGTATGCGGGAGCCTTTATTATTCCCCGCAATTCTGTTAAGTGTGCCGTAGTGCTTTGCTACTCTGACTTAAAATTTTCGTTTGATTTGATTGGCCTAGCTCATATAAGTTTTTTTGGTGCCAACTGCCATTTTGTTCGCATTTCAAGAATGTAGTTGATGTTGAAGTGGACGAGTGTGCAAATTTCTTGCTGCAGACCATCCTATTGCTTGCTACATTTTATGAGTGCCTGGTATGATAAGGCGATGGTTGTCGGTACCGCCTGAAATACATGAGTTTGTGTGTGCGTGCAGAAAAGAATTTGTCATGATTTTGAAGTTTTGATTATTTCTTTGTCTACAGAATATTTTTTTGGCTCAATAAGGAAATTGCAGGCTGACTACACAAAGTATAAATAGTTGGTGGAAGATTAATTTTGGTCTTTTACTATTCGCTTCAAATGTCAGACACATTTAAGGATTTCAAACAAAGAAAGCCTTGCATCGCACCATCGCAGTTAGAAACGCACATCGGCGCAACAACTAAGCGCATTGCGCATGTACACACTTTGCGCAGTGCACAAGTGCCTTTAGCAATTGTAATATGGATCTGTTTTCCCACATATTGTCCTTGCTAAATATAAAGCTTCAAACAACAACAGTAATATACCATCCCAACTATATTAAATAAAAAAATTCATAACACAGCGCATCATTTGCGTGTAATATTTTCATTGAATTTTAATTCATAATACCAGGCGATCATAATTGCAAAAAAGCAGAATCAGCAAGCAACGAAAATCATTAGCACAACAGCGGGGTCCAATCGCATTTAGGCGAGGGGAACAAGCATAAGGGAAGCAACACAACACACGAAAGCGCACACAAAAAAATCACAGAACAAACGATTGTCTAATGTCACATTAGTGCAAGTAGCACATTGTGACGTGCGAGCGCGAGAAACAAATGAAATGCGATCGAATTTAGGCAAAGGGGATAAATATATGCGGGGAAGAAGTGTCAATTGCTAAGGAATTAGACATTGACCGAAGACAAACGACTACCGTAGGCAGTGTGAGCGTAAGCAACACATTTAAATGAGGAAAAGGGACAAAAAGAGAGCAAGCAAAGCGAAGTCAGACAAGACGCCCAGTTTTCGCTTCGTCTTTTACCCTGCCCGGCGGTACCTAGCTTGAAAACTTAACAGTGGTCGTAACATTGCTCTGGTACACTATCTATGTATAAGTTGTCTCTGATAATACATACATAACTCACATATAAAATGGAATTTAAAAATCTTACCTAATAAATATATATATGTATGTATTGTATAACAATTATCTGCATTATTGTCTAGGAAGACCCAAAGTGTCTGCTTAATTAATTAATTGGTTACATATTTAGCAAATTTAGTGTTTTATTTGTAATGAACCTGTGCACAAAGGTGTTATATACTTATATTAAGCAGACCAAGTTGCCACGTCGTCAAATTACACACATTCCTGGGAATCAGATATTGTGACCCAGAAAATCGACTGTGGAATATAGCAATTTTCATTTTCCAGGGTATGCTTGTCTTTCGTTTATATGTCTAATAGTGTTAGTTAGTGTTACTACACTAGTCTGAAGCGTGTACAATAATTTGAACTGTCTAACAGATATTGGATTCTTTTGTTGAACCACGACAGCCCACAATATAATTAATTCTAAGGTATTTAAAAATCATTTAAATTATTTATATCTGCACTAATTATCAAGCAGCAGCTCGATACTGTCGGGTGCGATATGGCAATGCATTTTTCCCACTGCAGCCCTCTGCATAGTGATAGCACCGTTGCAACCTTTGCTGGTGAAACAGCCTTATTTTTAGTCGTAAAATATGTAAAAGAAGCAGCCGAAAAAACTCAAAGTGCAATAAACAGTACACTTAACTGGATCAGAAAATGGAAGATAAATTCAAATGAGACGAAATCTGTACATGTTGACTTCACATATAAAAAGTTTGTGACCATCGACAATACCGTCATTCCCCACTATGACCACGCAAAATACTTAGTTATTAATCTTGACGCCAAACTTAGATGGAAGCGACACATCAAGATAAAACGAGAGGAACTTGACATCAGATACAAACAACTGCACTGGCAGGAGATCTGCCTTATCACTCCAAAATAAAATTTTAATATACTGTCAAATACTAACTATGGTCTGGCTATATGGAATACAGTTGTGGGGCTGTGCTGCAGAAATCCTGATCGAGAAATTTCATTCATTCATTAATTAAAGGCTCTACAACCTGGGGGCGAGTCTTGGCCTGCTCACGCAGTCACTTGTGTTGTGTGAGCTAGTTTTTATTCACAAATGACTGGAACTTCCTGGTTATCGCCAAATCCGAACGGAACTCGTGGCAGGAGTGTGAGAGGACGACGTCTGTACAGAAAAAGCTACCTGTGTCGGGAATAGAACCCAGGCCGCACGCATAGTAAACCGACACACAATTCAAAAAGCTACAGCCAGTCGAGAAAATTCAAAGATTCCAAAACAAAGTGCTGCGTAACATGCTAGACGATCTCTGGTACGTTAGGAACGTTGATATCCATAAGGAATATTCACTGTCCGGCAGAAGATTCTGAAGCACGCCGTAAACCATCTTGATCGTCTTCAGAATCATGTTAACTCTGAGATAGCCATGTTAAAAAGCGACGCAAGGTTTTATCGAAGACTAAGAAGAACCCAACCAATTGATCTGGTAATCAATAGTATACGTCAATAGTTAGATACCTATAGCCACTGCTATCAGAGAACGACGTAGTATCTTATGAGAACATGGAAGCTTTGTGTAGTATCCGTTGGCAGTGACCAGCAAGTGTCAAACTTTTGTTAGCCCAGATCAGATCAGTCTCAAAAGATTTCAAGCCGGACTTAAAAAGTATCTTTCACCATCAAAATTAATAAAAAGAAAAAACTGCTTGATAGTTAATTTGTAAATCTAACTAGATAGTTGTAGTATAAGGAAACAATATGAACATTCAACAAATATATTGTTTTAAAAGGAAAAAAAAAAAAAAATCGAGGTCAGTTATTATTTTATTGGTAACTCGATGAATTTGTTGAATGGTACAATTTTTGTGACGGAAACAAGATTGGTGGTCAGGTATGAGTTTTGTGTTTTCCATCATTGGCTTCAATTTATCAAACAGCAGTTTTTCAAATATTTGCCCCATTATGGGTAGAAGGCTGATGATGGGCCTGTATGATATAGTATTGAGTTTGAGCGATTTCCCTTAATTTAGGGAAACAGTTTGTTTATACCCTGTACCAAAAAATGGTAAAAAAGGGTATATTAAAGTTGTGCAAATGTATGTAACAGGCAGAAGGAGGCGTGGCAGACCCCATAAAGTATATATATTCTTGATCAGAATCGAAAGGCGAGTCGATCTAGCCATGTCCGTCTGTCTGTCTGTCTGTCTCTCTGTCCGTATGAACAAACGGATCTCGGAAACGGTAAGACCTACCACCAAATTTTGCACGAAGACTCTCTCAATCCATAGGCATAACAAGTTAAATTTTTTTTTTCGATATTCGTCCTATAACATATAGCTGCCATAGGAGCGATCGGATGAAAACCCACATTTAGTAACAAAAACCCATTTGTTTTTCAGGATATCTTTACCAAATTTTGGATTTAAAAGTTTTAGCTAATGACCAATTCCATATCCCAATACTATGTATATCGGTTTAATATATCATATAGCTGCCATAGAAACGATCGGCCGAAAAACAACATTTACTGAGAAAAACTTTTTTGTTTATCAAGATATCGTTACCAAATATCGGATTTGACAGTTTTAGGTAATATCCAATCATACTCCTGAATATGATAAATATCGGTTTACTATAACATATAGCTGCCATAGGAACGATCAGCCAAAAAATGGCTTTTACTAAAAAAAAATATTTTTTTCTTTTGGAGTGGGTACAGGGTTTTCTATAGTCGGTTACACCCGACTATAGTCCCGCCTTTCTAGTTTAAGTATATCACTGTAGATGATTCATAAGTTCTTAACTACCTTTAGTGGGAGTGGCTTCAGGATAAATCCTTTTATCTGGTCATATTCTGATGCTTTCTTAACCTTTAACTGGTTTTTTATGCAGCTGAATATGTTAATTGGTTTAATTTTTTTTGTTGCCTTATTAGGTATATTTGCCAAAGGTGGTGTTACATTGTTTAGTTATCCGTTCGAGAATACATCTTCATAAAAGTCAGATCTTAGCTTTGACTTGTCTTACTTTTAGCTCATTCTCGGTTGTCTTTACGTATTGGGGGTTGCTGTGGCTTTTTATTTATTTTTTTTTTTGTCGCTTTCCAGATCGAAAAGTGTGCGTCTGTTGTGAGCTTAAGTCGAGTTAAATAATTTTTTATTTGTATAAGTTAGTATAATAATGCTTCGATGCAGAGGGTTCATGTAGGGTAGCATAAGCCAAATTTATTAGTTAAAGAGCATTAATGAATGACCGCATCATCATCATTTTAGCTCAAGGATATTTTTTTTGTGCGACCGGTGCCTTTATTAGTAGGTAAGACGTCATCGTATTGCTAGTTTTTGTTTAGTAATTTGTTACATATGTTTTGTTTGTTTGTTTTGTGCTCATAATAGAATTAAATAAGTACTAGTTATGCATGTTGTTGATGTGGAATTTGTAACGGTTGTAGTTGTTGTTGTAAGAGTTGTGTTGCTTGACTTCGACATGCAATTTGGAGTTGTTGTGAGAGGAACTGTTTGAAGAGATGAGGTATTCGGCAGCGGTGTTGATGGAGAGTCGCACTGCGTACTCCATGATTGCGAATTGATTTTATCAATAGTTTTATTTATTGTAGTTGGACATAACATAGTAGTGTGAAGTACCCGTTATTGTTGTTTGTTGATAGCTGGCGCTCATTTAAATGAGCGTATGGCACTTTGATGGAAAAATTATTTTTCACTTTTATTATTTTAAACACGTCCGCGTTCGAGAGATTCACTTAACCAATGATCTTATTTTGATATAGTAATGTCTTACTTTTCGGGAAAATTTTCTGTTAATTAATGTGATCAGCAGAGTGATCAACAGCTACACAACAACTCGCTCTGTGGTTGTTGTTAGCAACAGCGAGACTTAACAGCGGCACAACAGTTTTTGTGGATTTGCTGATGACAGCTTTGATTTTATAAATATCATTTGCCATTCAATGTTGTTATTGTTTTGCATAATACGTTGTTTGCTCAACAAAAAGCCGAATAATATTCTTTTATGCTCGCACTTATATTCATAAACACATTGTAGTATGTATGTCAATACAGTACATTGGCACACAGGCCAACAAAGTATATTGGTATACATATTTTATGTCATTAAGTAATAAGCGGTCATCGCACTTAACGATGTGTACTCAGCCTTCTGCTGAGACAGCAGTGTCGTATGTCCACTATGCATTTGTTCATGCATACCATATGTCACAGCAATATATGATATAGCAGCAACGCTGCATAAGTTCAATTAATTATTAATAAAGTAACAATAAGCAACGAAAGACGTGTTTCTCCAAAAAGTTATAAAACTAACATAACATGGCGATTCTGCAGCAAGTTAAACTAGAAAAGCAGGGTTGTAGTTGTGCGTAACCGACTATATATAACCGTGTACCCAATCCAAAATTCAATAAATTTTATTTTGTAATATAATAATTGTAAGGATATTTTAAAAACTCATTTTTTTTTAGTACAACTCATTTTTTGGGCGATCGTTCCTATGCCAGCTGTATGTTAAAGTAAACCGATATTTATTATATTCAGATATATGATTGGATATTATAGAAAATAAATAAATCCAAAATTTTGTAACAATATCTAAATAAACAAAAAAGTTTTCCTCAATAAATATTTTTTTTCGGCCGACCGTTCCTAAGGCAGTTATATGATATAGTAAACCGATAAATATAATATTAAGATATGTGATTGGAAACTACACAGAACAATTAAATCTAAAATTTGGTAATGATATCTTAAAAAACAAAAGGGTTTTTGTTAGTAAATGTGGTTTTTCGGCCGATCGTTCCTATGGCAACTATATGTTATAGGTCGAATATCGAAAAAGCAAAATGAATTCGTTATGCCTATGGATTAGGAGAGTCTTCGTGTAAAATTTGGTGGTTGTAGGTCTAACCGTTTCCGAGATCCGTTTGTTCATACGGACGGACAGATAGACAGACGGACATGCCTATATCGAATTTCGATGCTGTTAAAGAATATATATACTTTATGAGGTCTACCACGCCTCCTTCTGGCTGTTAATATTTGCACAACTTTAATATACCCTTTACCATTTTTTGGAACAGGGTATAAAAACAGAAATAAAAATACAGTGCAACTGCCCATTATCGCGACGGCCCGGTTATCGTGACGTCTTCATTTTTAACATTGCAGGTTCTATAATCACGACAGTTTACGGGGTTCAATTTTCGCGACTTTTATATGTTTTTTTAATTTTATTACAATGTCTATAACCAAAAAAGGGAAATCCCCGTCTTTTGGTATATTAACCTTTTTGGATGATTCTGATTTTCAATTTTGTCAGTTTACTCGAGTCATTTGTTGTCTACATCCAGTAGAGTGAACAAAAAAATGATTAACCAATTTTTATAGAGCAGATTCAACAGAGTGAACAAGGCATGTCTCGATTATGTGAACTGTACTAAAATTTTACTACAGTAATTCGATTGTGTGAACTAATTAAAAGAATAATAATATTAAATTAATGCATATTCGTTTTGGTTTTGCATGCGAATATCGAAAACAAAGCAACACAAATAACGAATTTTGTTCTCTCGCACAGAGTGACTGACCTAACGATTCCTGTAATTACTTCAATTAGATTAGTTGAATGTTCGAGAAAAATAATACAACCTCTTGGTTTCAAGGTTAAATTCTGAGTACTGT
>JBAMBQ010004449.1:0-14558 GCA_037044495.1 Stegana nigrithorax | reverse complement strand
TTTAATTTAGTTTTTTTTTTTTTACAAGAAGTACAGAGAGCGCTCTAGTACTTTAAAAATACACAATACAGTAATATAAACTTAATGATTTGCTCAATTTTGCTCAAACTATAAAAATACAAATACACAAAAATTCAAAATGAATAAATCCATGAAAATTTAAATGGAAAATTTACATGACAATTTAAACACAAAATTTATGCGAACTAATATGAAAAGATCTAAATAAATAAATAAATGTATACAAAAATAAATAACACATGTATACACAAAAAAAAATTTTTTTTTTTAAATTATCAAAAAAACTTCAATTAGAGTAACTTCATTATCCCCATTACTTTATCCTTCAAAAAGGGGAGTTATGCCTTATGTGGCTTGTATCCGGAGCCTTTTCTGGTGAGGGGGCTTGATCCTTCAGTTGCATTGTTTCCATATTTCTGTTACTTTTACTTTTCACGGCATTGGCATATCTTAGTACGTGTAAGGTGACATTTTGTATGTCATTAGTTGATGGCTGCGCTTTTGAAACACGAGTTGCAGGGAAACGTTTGATTTTTACTGCCTTGTAGATTTCGCACCCTTTATAGTTAGCAGTATTGATTCCCGGAGCATACAGTGCATTTTACTAAAACTTTTTCAAAGGTAATTGTACACTCATGTGTCGTATGCTTTCCAGCGCACTTTACCCAGACTGAGTCTCGTGAGCAAAAGTTTTTTGTGTAGCCATATTTCTGGCAGTTACCGCATTGGGAAACTGTTCTTTTGTGATGTGGCGGCTTATTCACCACTAAGTTTATGCACGTATTTTTATGTAGATATGGTTTGTCACCGAAATGTGAACACACGCAAGTTTTGTAACGATGATTACGAACAAAACGTGAATTTTACAGCGATATGTAACATAATATGCGAGTTTACAACGATATACAAATTTTTGCGCACCGAACACAAAATAGTGTTCACTTCAAAAACAGATATCTCAAGAAAAAAATGTTTCTCAGTAAATGTTGTTTTTCGGTTTATCGTTAATATGACAGCTATATGATATAGTAAACCGATATATAATATTGAGATATGTAATTGGACATTAGATAAAACTGTTAAATCCAAAATTTGGTAAAGATATCTTGAAAACGAAAAGGGTTTTTTCACTAAATGTGGGTTTTCTCCCGATCGTTCCTATGGCAGCTATATGTTACAGGTCGAATATCGAAAAACAAAAATCGTTATGCCTATGGATTGGAAGAGTCTTCGTGCAAAATTTGATTTCGTATGTTCATACAGACGGACGAATAAACGGACAGACGGACATGGCTAGATCGACTTCCCTTTTGATGCTGAACAAGAATTTATATACTTTGTGGGGTGTGCCACGCCTCCTTCTGCCCGTTATATACATTTGCACATCTTTAATATACCCTTTAACATTTTTTGGTACAGGGTATAAATATTTTTTTTTAGCCATTTTTCGGCCGATTGTTCCTATGGCAGCTATATGTTATAGTAAGCCGATATTTATAATATTCGAAAATATGATTGAATATTACTTAGAATCATCAAATCTAAAATTTGACAACGTTATCTTAATAAATAAAAAAGTTTTTCTAAGTAAAGGTTGTTTTTCGGCCGAAAGCTATATGATATAGTAAACCGATATTTGTAATATTGGGATATGTAATTAGACATTAACTCAAACTATTAAATCCGAAATTTCGTGAACATATCTTAAAAAACAAAAGGGTTTTTGTTACTAAATGTGGGTTTTCATCCGATCGTTCATATGGCAGCTATATATTATAGGTCGAATATCAAAAAAAAAACAAATTTTGTTATGCCTATGTATGGGGCGAGTCTTCATGCAAAATTCCGTTTCCGAGATCCGTGCGTTTATACGTACAGACGGACAGATAGACAGACGGACATGGCTAGATCGACTTGCCTTTCGATACTGATCAAGAATAAATATAGTTTATGGGGTCTGCCATGCTTCGTTCTTGCCGTTACATACATTTGCACAACTTTAATATACCCTTTACCATTTTTTGGTACAGGATATGAAAAGTACATCGTTTATTTTTACATTAGTAAGATATAGAGCATATTTGAAGTAAATTTTATAATTTTCATAAATTATAAAACTAGACAACGTATTTAATTTCTTGATCTATAAATTTCATTATATCAACAGCATTTACAAATTATTTGATTAAAATTAAATATTTGGTTATTTTTTAATTAATATTAATTTCTTGCAACCGTAACATCTTTTCGGCGCCTTGTACCTAGATTCTCATGTTCTTTAAGTGTACATTCTTAAATGTTTTCACTTCTTTTAACGTAAATGTTCCATCATTCGATCTTAATCCATGAATATTATTTGTAAGCCAATTGTTTTGAACCTGATTAGATGAGTCCATCACATCAAAGTTAAATGGTCGTCGTACGAAGAAATTAACATCAGAATTTTCGTGAAAGCAAATTGATATTTCCTTAAAAATAAATTTTTTGTTTAAGCTTTTAAAACCATAAATGTCGATAGCCACACATCCATTCTTTTTAATGGTTAAAAATACACTAAATTATCCTTCTGATCTCTCCAATCAATACAGAATATGTGTTAATTTGCTCATGAGGAAAAATACAGTGTGCCAGTTAAGTTAAGAAAGTTTATTTAAATAATCAATGTTAGAATTAGTTTTCTTTAATCATATTAATTATATTGTAACGTATGTATGTGCAACAATATGATTTTAATAAATACCGTTCCCACACTTTGTGCGGATGATGACTTTAACGAAACTTGATATTTAAATTGAAGGCTAAGCTAATATACACGCCACGATATACATAAGTTATATATTAGAACTTTGTATGAAGCTCTCTCAAACAGAGCCATAGAATAAGTAATATTCGATAAGTACTCCACATTGAGTGGACACTGTTCATTTATTAAATTCGTAAGAACAAAGTGCGGAATGTTTCTTTCTATTTTCGTGGTTTATAAATAACATGGTTACCGTGACAAAGATTCACAAGGATCTGAAGTCCGTAATTCGGTGTGAAATAAAATGTAAATAAGAGTAAAAAAAAAATAAAAAAAAAAACTATAGATATGAAGTAAAAGTGATGTGAAACTATGCAACTAAAAATGTAATTTGAGACTCGAAAACATGAAAAATGAAATAAGTGCAAAACGCAAAACAAAACAAAATGAAATGACATTAGTATTAGGAGAAGAGATAACCGAATGCAAAAGCAATGAGAGAATACAACAAAAAATGAAGCGTGTTGAAAATAATTGCATGAATAAATAGTTTTGAAGTTTTAAATGTGTGAAATGAATAAATAATAATAATAAAAATTTTTGAAAATATAAACACATGCAAAGAAAAATGAGAACAAACTAAGAAGTAGAAGTTGGGTGAAGATGTTAAAGAAGAACCAAGAATAAAAACTAAAAACTGAACATAAACAAAAATTTGAAACAGTTGCAGCAGTCACACCAATGTGAAAATATGCAACATGTGATGACACCAAAAGTTAAAAAAAAAATAGAGGATCAACAAACAAATTATGATAATTTCAACAGGCATCCTATCGATGCTCAACAACAGCGCTAAAAGCCAATAGCGCTGCATAAAAATACAAACAACTAATTAGAAGAACCGGCCTGTGTGATGACCAGTACTGACACCGCTGAACGCTGTAAGGCAGCCATTTGAGCCAACAATAAAACAACAATAACACTAAACAAAGAACACATCGGGGACGACCACCGACAGCGCAACAAAGTGCGCATCAACATAAAGAAGGAAATACAAAACAAAAAGCAAACCAATGACTGAATAAAACAAATTTTATATCATAAAAGAAATTAAACTTTGGTATAAAAGTAGTTTGCAGCGCTAATGCGCTACATTAAAATTATCCAATGTATAATAATTAAAAGTAATTTAAACAATTACAAATCTTTTTAATTTCTTTGATCAATGTCGTTAGTTGGCAGTATTCAAATTATTTATAAGTAAAGTAACATCAAATGTAAACCAGCTTGAACTTTGCAAATGTAAGCTGCTAAAAAAACAACTTCATCACTTTCATTATTAAGAAAAAAAAAATAATTTAAAAAAATTGGTTCAATAAAGTCGAAACTTGAAAACCCTAAAGTAAACGTCATAAATGACGTAAAGGTAGACGAGAAAATTATTCTCTCAGATACTGATTCTATTCACACTATGCTACTTATAAAATTCGTTTTACTAACAGCAAACTTCTTGCTAAGATTATATAAGATGCATAATAATATTTTAAAAACAAAAAAAAAAAAAAAACCATACTATCAGTAATATTTATTTCCACTACCAATAGGTCGTCAAGCTGAACACAAAGGTTGTTTGTTTGTTTTATTTATTTCATCTGATAGGTCGTTAAGTTTAAAATTCAATTGTTTGTTTGTTTGTTACATTCGCTTCCACCACTAATTGACAAATAAAAAATGACTCAAACAGTAGTAGAATTCATTGATATAGTATCCCAGAATTTGACGGGAAGTCTGAAAATCTTACTAGATTTCTGGACGCCTTAAAAATAATCAATGCTATAAAAGGAAAACATGAGTACTGGCAGTAGACCTTGTTAAAACAAAATGAATGGGAACTGCCGGGAACCTTATAAGTAATGAAACTACTCTAACAGCTGCGACACAAACATTAAAAAATGCAGTAAAGGGCGAATTAGCTGAGGTTATCTCGGCCAAATTGCTGAGCCAATTTCAAAAGCCAATGACAGCAATCCAATACACAAATGAAATTTCACACCTGACAAAATCATTGGAACATGCATTTATAACACAGGGGATTCCGTATGAGTAAGCTAACAAATACTCAACTCAACCAGCTGTTAAGGCTATGATCATGAATTGCTCAAATAAAATGGTAAAATTTATCAGGCAAGCTGGTAATTTCAAAAATTTGAAAGAAGCACTTGCCAAGAAACCTTACTTTACTTACTGTAACAATAAAAACCGCATAGATAAAGACAGAAACCAATACCAATACATTAGCACAAAATAAAAACACACCAGAATACCTGAAACGAAAGTTTTCGTAACTGAGCCAAAGTATGAGGTCTCAACAACCTGAAGAACACTTATCAGCATATAACTCTACTAAAACTAATAGCACTGAAACAATCGCTGCAATTGACCTAAACGCCAAAAAGAGACAACTGGATCATCAGCTCTGTAAGAACAAAGTACAGAAGGAAAAGCTTAACAACTCAGTAGACGAACAACATTCACGTGACTACAATAAGGCACACATAGAGGAAATGGCAATGACAAAACTGAATTTTTACAAAATAAATGCCTATAAAAATACAAATGACACAGGTCTCTAAGCTAGACTAGACAATAAATATACCGGATCGTACATAGTTACGACATTAGGAGATATCGATAATATAGGAATCTTAGATAGTAAGGGAAAAGCACAAATAGTGCACAAGGTCAGTATAAAACTGTTCCTTCAATAGAATTGGTATTGTTTCATTTTTGATTAGTTTAATTTAGTTTTTTTTTTTACAAGAAGTACAGAGAGCGCTCTAGTACTTTAAAAATACACAATACAGTAATATAAACTTAATGATTTGTTCAATTTTGCTCAAACTATAAAAATACAAATACACAAAAATTCAAAATGAATAAATCCATGAAAATTTAAATGGAAAATTTACATGACAATTTAAACACAAAATTTATGCGAACTAATATGAAAAGATCTAAATAAATAAATAAATGTATACAAAAATAAATAACACATGTATACACAAAAAAAATTTCTTTTTTTAAATAATCAAAAAAACTTCAATTAAAGTAACTTCATTAACCCCATTACATTATCCTTCAAAAAGGGGAGTTATGCCTTATGTGGCTTGTATCCGGAGCCTTTTCTGGTGAGGGGGCTTGATCCTTCAGTTGCATTGTTTCCATATTTCTGTTACTTTTACTTTTCACGGCATTGGCATATCTTAGTACGTGTAAGGTGACATTTTGTATGTCATTAGTTGATGGCTGTGCTTTTGAAACAGGAGTTGCAGGGAAACGTTTGATTTTTACTGCCTTGTAGATTTTGCACCCTTTATAGTTAGCAGTATGATTCCCGGAGCACACAGTGCATTTTACTAAAACTTTTTCAAAGGTAATTGTACACTCATGTGTCTTATGCTTTCCAGCGCACTTTACCCAGACTGAGTCTCGTGTGCAAAAGTTTTTTGTGTAGCCATATTTCTGGCAGTTACCGCATTGGGAAACTGTTCTTTTCTGATGTGGCGGCTCGAAGCTAATTTTGTTATGTAGTAAGATATTTATGTTGTAGATTTCTTTATTGTTTTGAGCTTGTTTTATTTCAATAAAGAACAGTGGGTGCGATTTTGTCGTGTGGTGCTGATCGGCATTGTAAATGATTTGGCTTCAATTTCCTCAACATCTGCATTTGAATGCGTATTTCTTAGCACAATTTTAAAGTTTTGATCCTCTTTTAATTTAAAAGTTTATTATTTATTTCCTTTCTATACAAGCATGTTTATTGCTGCAGAGTACTGCTGATGTTTAATAGTTTGTACCCGCACTTCGTTATTGGCAAAGCATTTAAGTAAATAATTATTTTTACTAATCGTGCCTGTTAATGCGTTCGTTAGTGTTTTAATTTATTGTTCTCCTTGAACATATATTGGCGGTGGTTTAAGGCTTTTTTATTTAGTGACTGGGTAGGGGGTGTGATGTTATTACTTTGAATAATAACATTTTGGTTGATTTTATTATTTCCTGTGAAGTTACTTGGATTTGTCCCATTGTCGTTTGTATTGTTGACTTGCGATTGCAATATTTCGAATCTGTTTGATGTGTATGCACTTGGTGCACTCAACCAGTATTTCTGTATTGTTGTTTGTGTTGTGTTGCTTTTTCTTTTTTTTTTTTGCATTGTTTTTGGATTTTATATTTTGATCAAGATTATTTTGGGTAGGTATTGCTGTTTTTGTTTCTGATGACGTGGGTGAAACTGTTATTGGATATGTTACTGTTGCTGTTGCTGTAGATTTTAATGTTGAATTCGACATGGTCACCGAGTAAGTTGTTTATCCTGATGACTCAGATGATGAGAATGGTTCTGTAAGGTTATTAATTGAGGTTGATGAAGCTATAGGTGCAGTTGTTGAGTAAACTGATGCTATTGTAAGAGCAGCTGATGCAACTGTAGTTGGGGACGTGCTTTGGGTTGTCGTCGATGGATTCGATGTTTTTGGAGGGCATGTTAGTGAAGGTGAGCAAGAACTCGCTCATCTTTAATTTGCAGAGGGGAATGAGCGTAGGGTAAAGTAGCCAATGTTGTTGGTATTGGACTGCCTTCGCTCGTTCGGAGCGTTGGGCATTGTTGTTTTTATTACCCTTTTCTATTTGCCTATTTAAATCACTTCTGTATTTAGACGTATGAACTTTTTGTTTGATTGCAGGTTTGCAGGTTTGTTAGCGGTACATATATTTTAAATCACAGGACGAATATTGAGAACGTCTGATCGACAGTTGAAAAGTAAGCAGACATTTTAATCGATGCACATTGGCCAATTTTTTAAAATGGTTACCAACTGATTATCGAGACGTAAAGTATTGAAATGGTTTCAACCAGAAAACGTATTCATATTGCCAGTTGTTATATAGAAACAAGCAATTGCGCTCATTTTAAAGATTCTAGAGAAGATACTTGCGCCTGTCAACATCACATCAAAAGATGTTAAGACATCACAAATTTAATGAAGAGATATGAAAACCTTCATGAAACAATGTTAAATTTGAAACTATAAGTTTAGTTCAAATCAAGAAATCAAACTAATCACAATTGAAAACCAATCTCTCTTAACCTACAAAATATAAAGTTTTTCAAAATACCATCAGAAAAGAGGAGAAAGAATCCAAAGAATATAAAAACTCTTCATCCAATAGTAAATATTCAAAATGCAAATAATGGTTTCGTTCAAAAATGTTAAAAAATATATACATATTAATATGATTTTGTTTAATTCTTTTTTATTAAATTAAGTAAAAACTGAAGACATAAATGAATGACATGTGTTGTAATTGATTATAATTATATTTCGTATTGCGATTTCCAAGATATTTAATAATTTCCTTTGGGGATTGTAGGTGTCTAAAGTTATTGAAATATTCCTTGCGATAATGAAAACTACCTACATGTGTAAATATTCAACAGCAAATACCAAAACCTATCTATTTTGTATTTGTAGCCAATATGTTTGTCAAAAATTTAATTTATCGATTTAAATTTTCTCCTATAAATGCATTTATATATATTTCATGTCATTTAACTAGTTTTACTTTTAAGTCTCACCACAAAAAGCCCCTAAAATAAACTATTCAAGCAAAACCCCTTGAAGCATTTTAGTTGGACTAAAGCTCAACTAAGAGAAGAGGTTCTTCTTATTTTTGTTCGGCCGATTTCGAATCATTATTTGCCTTAGCAGTGGCAAGAAACCACCGATTTTATGTACAGGTATTATTCTTGGAAGTGTAATACTAGACTTCTTAATTCCTCTTAATGAAGATTTAATATTTTCCTCAGCAATATTTATAGTTTCCTTAAAATTTTCAGATTGTACTTTATTTAAAGCTCTTGTTGCATCTTAAATGAATGATACAAATATTTTCTTGGTTTTTGAATGAGGTTTTTTTAACTTTATATTTCCACATCTCATTCCGAGTTTAGTTTTGGCTTTCATTGCGTTTGTTACAAACCAAGCACTTGATCTCTCACCAATGCTACTATATTTAGATTTCACTATCTTCCACGCTTTTTCAGATAATATTTTATCAGCATTATTATGTGGCTCAAGATCTTTGGATTTCGAGAAAGCAATATCGTGTTCTTTGCATGCACTATCAAGCGGGTTAATTTCTTGATCACCTCGTTGGAACCGTTTTTTTAATGTTCTTCCCGGTCCACAAAACTGGTAGCCTTGTATATGCAGTTCTATCGGTTGGTTGATAATAATTTTATTAAGCAGTCCAGATCACTTGCGACTTTATTAACTACTATACGCTTCACAAAACAACATAAAAATATTCTAATCAGAAATATTGAAGGAGAACATCTCAATCAAACCACAAAAGACATTGTGTTTTATTACCAAACACAATCATAGCATTAATTGTGGATTCATCAAATTGTGGGAAGATTAATGTAATGCTTAGTTTGGGGTTTTTTCCGAGAATGATGAAGTTTTATCACCACAAGATGCAAAAAGTAATTCAAGAATACTAACAATATTACTAATAACAGAATCACATACGCTCGTACTTTTGTATGGACCGTCACAAATGTCAAACATATACACGGATAACTAAGCATTTAATACGAGAGAATGCAAATATGATTATAATGTTTAAACAAGATGAAATGAACATTAAACACATATATAATGGTCATGTTGGAACGGATATGAGTTTTCAGAAATGTATGAGATGTGTGCTGAATGCAGGAAAGATAAACATGGATTTCCAGTTATTAGTAAAGATGATCATGTTGAGAGCGGCAGATATAGAAAAAGTTTGAATATATTTATTCACATTTTAAAAATTGGAAAACATTTATGAACCAAATATGTAACAGAAGCTGATAATGATGATGATGATTATGATGATGATGATGTTGATGCTGATGATGATGAGAGCTTTAAATCTCTTCAATTAGGCTCAAGCACAAAATTTAAAGTATCTAAATCAAATTCGTAGGAAAATAGTATTAACAAGGATGAAAAAGAACATATTCCTTTTAACACGCTGATGAGAGCAATATTTCATACTTACAAACAGATTTATTGGTTTTAAATAAGACAAAAAAGTTAGACTCCGTATATGGAGCCAATAAAGATTCGTAAGATAAAAGCCAAGTGATGAAATTAAAATCGCTGATAAAAATGGTTTTTTACTCCAGGTTTATGATGTAAGTGAGTTCAGTATTTATAAAAGGATTTTATTGCATTGAGCAAATGCACATAAACGAAAATTTAATGCAAAATGCCAAAAAGAAGAAAATAAAGGATACAAATATACTCACATTATAAAAAAATTATTCAATAAGCAATTAGCAGCAGCAAAATCAATCTATAAAGGCTGAAGTTTAATTAAATTTGACTAATTTTAATTGTAAATACAGTGTAAGTTTTGTATTCGCGATTACCCATTATCGCGACGGCCCGGTTATCGTGACGGCTTAAATTTTAACATGGCAGGTTCTATAATCGCAACAGTTTACAAAAATTTCCAATTTCTTTAAAAATGTTTAAAATGTAAATATGTCATTAAAAACAATTCTAATTTTAAAAATTACATATAATTTTTCAATAAAATTTAAGGTTTGATTTCAGGTATGGATTTTAATAATCGCAAAAATCGAGCTTGCACTGTATTGGGATAAACCTAATGAACTGGTTGATCGCATAATTTCATCACAATCAGCTGACCAGCTCATAACAACAAAATCGTTTCTATAATCGAAGAATTAAGGGAAGGAAATATAATATTATAAAAAAGAAAATGTCAGGGGCGTTGATGATTTTGACCAAATTCATACAACTTTAGAAAGAAAAAAAAATCTATAGTGAACGCTTTCATGATGATGATGTTGCCATAAAAGATTTTGTTTTTGAACTCATTCGAGTGTTAAATGAAGAGATAGAGCAAGTGAAACAACAAATTAAAGTTATAAATACGGACATGAACCAACATATGTGCAACAAGTCGCCTATAACTCTTGCTTTTTTGGATGGCGATCATACTTGTCTTTTCGGAAGGTTTTGCGATTTGCAACCACCTCAGTAGCCAACTTGGTCATTTTATGAAACTAATAGTCTTGTAACATTTGTTTGACGTCCTCCTGTGTCGCCCTTTGGGCGTGGTTGTCTTCTGCTGCGACTATTTCTCTTTGATCATAACTGTCTGCAATGTCAATTTTTTGGCTAAGAAAGTCTTCATTAACTCGTGCTGAAAATTAGCTAAGACAATTAGATAAAGACAATTTGCTATGTACTGTGGCCTCATTGAATTGCGATTTGTCGTGAAGAGCATTTATGTTCTGCCGGCACAGCGCATCTGCGACGTTTTTCTCCTTACCAAGATAAACGATAAACGCTTTCCATCTTTTAATCTTTACATTTGGATTCCTGTCAGAAACTGCAAATGTCAAAGGTTGGTGGTCGGTATAGATATTAATGTCCCAGATACCATAAAGATATTGCTGGAGCTTGCTTATCGCCCATACGATTGCTAGTAATTCTCTTTCGTTGGTTGCGTAGTGTTATTCTGCATCCTTTAATGTTCTGGATTTTATTGTGATGGACCTCCCTTCTTGTGATAGAACGGCGCCTATCCAGTCCGGGGATGCATCCGCCATTAGGGCGAACGGCTTTTTATAATTCGGATTCTTCAAAGTGATATATTCTGAAAATAGGATATTTCTGTACCTCGTTAAAATTGATATGGACTTTTCTAGATCGATGCTTGCTTATAGAACCATTTTCTCCCTTTAAGATATCTGTGAGGGGTTTTGGAATTGAAGCGAAGTCTTTAACAAAACACTTGAGAGCGAAAGGGTTTTCTGATTGGCCATATTCCTGTATTGCCTTTATCTAATCGGGGCCTGTCATTGCCCCTTCTCTGACTACGAACTCTTTGTATTCGACGCGTTCTTTAAAAAAATTGTGTCTTTCCTCTGTATACCTTCATGTTAGCATCATACAGGTTTTTTAAAACCCAATTAATGTGATTCATATGGTCTGTTTAATTTTCTTAAAAAATTATGATGTCGTCGACGTCAATTGCTTTTTGAAAAATGCCACTGGCATTCTGGCATCTTTAATCTTGTTGTTCACAAAGTCGGCTACCCCCATTGGGTGAGGGTGTAATTTGGAATAAATTGGATTTTATCGACAGTGCGGATTGAAGCCGCTACTGTTCATCAGATATTTTTGCCAAAATTGATTAAAACCGTGAATTGAAGTTACGGTAAATGGTCAGTGGCCAGTCATTAGCCTACTGGTGAATGTTATTTACCCTTTGGAGTCTCTGATCTGTTACGTGCTTTGAACAATTCTGCCTCTTGGCGGCCCAGCAGGCCGTTGGTTGTTCTGAAAATTGGTGTCTAGACATAGAAGGGACAACCTTCATAGGCTCGGGGCGTTGCCCTTGCAGTACTTTACCACTGGTGCCCGGATTGCTGCTGGTCACCTTGGCTTGTAGAGAAATGAAGAAGATTATTTGCGATAGAGTTGTTAAAATTACTTATTAAAATTACAATTAATATTGCTATTTCTGAAATGTGTTATTTGTATTAGTTTTTTGGGCTAATTTTTGCTATTAGTGTATCTAGGGATACATCGAGTCTGCTGGCCATGTCGTCGCCGTATAGTACCACTATCGTCTCTCTTGTTCCTGCCTGATCGCCAAGAAGCATGTTCTCTTGATTCCAGTGCAGCCATTTGTTCGCCAGTTTTATCCTGACATCTCGAACCAAGATTTTGTGAGGTACTGGGCCTCATTATATACTTTTTTTGTTGGAGCATCGCTTTTTTTCTTATTTGCCCTTTTGCCGATAGGTTCCTTTCTACTGCGATATCCGTTCCCGCAAGGTATCTCGTGCTTTTTAGTATCGTATCGTCTTTTAGATCTGCTACAAGTGTCATCTTTCGCTGATCCCCATAGAGCCTATCTATGTTCTGCGTCTTCTTCGGGGGTGAACGAGCAACGTTTGGTATACTTATATTTATTATATTTATTATTATTATAATTATTGTTATTATTATTATTATTATTATTATTATTATTATTATTATTATTATTATTATTATTATTATTATTATTATTATTATTATTATTATTATTATTATTATTATTATTATTATTATTATTATTATTATTATTATTATTATTATTATTATTATTATTGTCATTATTATTATTATTATTATTATTATTATTATTATTATTATTGTTATTATTATTATTATTATTATTATTATTATTATTATTATTATTATTATTATTATTATTATTATTATTATTATTATTATTATTATTATTATTATTATTATTATTATTATTATTATGTTAGTGTTAATTCTCCACTTTGTTTGCATCTTTTTTGTTTTGTTACTTTTAAGAGAGATCGATCTGCGAAAATTGGTGGTAGGGTTTTGATTTCTGTTAGATCGTCTCTATGTGCTGATGAAGTATTTACCTCTTTCTCTGATAATATTGAGTTTCTTTGTGTACAAATTTCGGTTAACAATTGCAATATATTTTTTACTTGTTCTTATATTTTACCTTCGTCTGATGATACAATTTACACTGCTCATGTAGACTCTATAAAATTCGTCCACTTTCTTCTCCACACCGCTGACTATTTATTAATCAATGGTTATTTTAATCTACCGCTAGTCTTGGTCCCATTCTAATCTTTCAAATTCCTAGTTCCCAAATTCCTAGTTCTTCGTGTAAATTTGTTGATACAATATTAGTAGGTCTTATCCGTTATTTATCCCCTGAAGATAGTTACCACTTTACTCTTCTGCTAGAAATTCTTTTGAAGACATCTTCATTGAATTCATCTATTGGGAAAGCTAGTAAATATTTTTGTTTTAAAAAAAATTTTGTAAACTTAACCAGATTCTCTTAATTAAGGATTGGTCTATTTTAAATTCCTGATTGACATCGATGAAGCTGTGCAGTTGATTAATAAAATGTTTCACTAAAATGGTTCAATAAGTGCGTTCCTAAAGTTGAGGTTTTCCCTGAGTCTAATAGACGAGGGCAATTAAGTAACGAACTTAATTAAACATACCGTCGACAGTTATAAAATTACGCGGGTTAAATCTCAATAAGCGTTCGGGGATGTAATAATATCGTTCTAATTTATTAGCCATCTTTTCAAGTAATTTTTTATCATGACCCAAGTACAGGGGCCTCTTACCCGATCAATTGCCCAGTTATTGAAGAGAAAATGCTTCTGTCTTATTTACTAGCTATTAAACCCACTTTTACTGTCGGCACTGACGGTATGCCTGCATGCGTTTTAAAGTACTGTGCTACACTTTACATCTTCCTCTCCGTGAGTTGCTTAATTTATCGGTTACGACCTTTTCCTTTCCTATGGTACGGAAAGAATCCTACGTTTTGCTCATCATAGAAAAAGGAAGTAAAAGGGATATTTCAAACTACCGAGATATTGCTACATGGCTTCTATAAACAACGATTAACAGTTTCAAATCTTCTGAAGTTCACTTTACTTGTTTCCAGTGGATTTGCGCGTTATTGTCAGACAGATATTATTTATACTGTACATATACTGTAAAGCATTTGGTAGTGTTTGCCATTCGTTGCAAATTAGATAGATTTGGCTTTTCGCCTAAACCCTTTAATGTGGATTGATAGCTATTTAAGTCGAAGGTCCCAAAAAGATTAATTTAATGGCTGTGATTCTAAAAATATTATT
>JBAMBQ010004448.1:0-15809 GCA_037044495.1 Stegana nigrithorax | reverse complement strand
ATTTCACCTCCAAAAATACACTAATTGTCGATTATGTCACACCCGGAAAATGGCGGCCTTCTAATGAGAGTGGTCCGATTAGTCCCAAAAATCGGCATGACCTTGTAATTATTACACCATGAAGTCATCTGGTCTGCCCTTCCATGCAACCCTGTTGGCCTGATAAGGCAACTCTGGTTTTTTCGGACGATCTTGCAACCCTGTCAGCCACATTTTCGCACCAACACATAAACAGCGTGAGAAATGCATCTGTGTTTCTCTGTGTTAGTGAACTAAGATTTTTACCCCCTGAGCGTAAAGATGTTTACACATCAAAAATGGCATTAAATATTGCGAAGCTTCGAAACGATTTCACCGGAAACCTTAAAATGTTAGAAGCATGCGTGATCAAAATACCCATGAGCGGAAACCAATCTATGTTTATTGCAGCCGTATATCAACCATCAGGCAACAATAGCGAAAACCTCAAAAAATATCTAAATCTACTCTTTGAAGCACTTCACTTATACAAAGAAAACCACATAATAGTTGGAAACCTAAACTGTAAACATAGTGACTGGGACAATAAAATCAACAATACAAAAGGGAATATATTAAAGGAATGGTTAAACGACAATGAAATAATGTTTAAATGCAACTTGTATGGTACGTCAAAACCGTCCTATCCACGATCAAATGCGTTCTTAGACCTGTGCCTACCGGACACCAGACTAAGAATTGAAAAAGAAAATAACACTCCGAATTGCATTCCGACATTAGATTACGACAGTAATCACAACGGAATGTTATTGTCAGTGACCAAGCAAAATAACCTACCATTCACTTTATTAACAAAACTAGAAAACCAAAAGTTAAATTACAAAAACACAAATTGGAAAAAATTCCAGAAAAGTCTAACCAAAGGCAAGAATGAGACAATTCCTAAAAACAGAAACCTTCAAAATTCGGAAATAGACATAAACTTAAAAAAACTGAACGATAATATAATAAAAGCTATAGAAAAGACAGACCCTAAATTTAAAGATTTAAGATTTTAAGATTTCCTCGAAACAATAACGAATAACACGATTAGAAAACTGCAACATAAAGAAAAGAGTAAAACTCTAACCATGATCAAAAAGCATAATAGAATGGAATGGACACTACCATTAATAGAGTACAATCTATTAAAGACAAAACTCAAGCTTATAAAAAAACTCATTAAAGATAACGTCTCCATAGGATTTAATAAACATATTTAAAACCAACTTTCAAGCCTCACACCGAAACAGTCGGCCAAAATGTTTCCAGTCATAAAAAGTAAGTCAGCAATTCAAAAAAGTACATCAGATTTAAACTTACTGAAAGTACCCATGGATGACGACCGGCTAATACGAGAAGCTAATATTAACACGCGAACAACTGAAAAAGACCTGACAAATCGCAACTACATAATTAGAAACAAAAATCATATTCTTAAATAAGAAAAGAAAACAAATGATAACGACCTTAAAAACTTGAGACCAATTAGCCTCCTGCGACACATAAGCAAAGTTTTTGAAGTGTGCATTAATACGAATCTTACCGATTATTGCAATAAAAATAAATTAACTAAAAACCACCAATTCGGTTTCAAACACAAACACTCAACAATACACCACGATCACTTATTGTTATCAGAAATTCAATGTAATCAAAATCAAAAAAAATGCAAATACCCAAAAATGTGAGTTCATTCTATTTCACCCTCCTGTCAACCTATGCAAGACAAACAATAGGAAAAATTGGAAAAGGTTTCGGCTAAAATCTAGCTCTACGAATGAAATACTCCCAAACAAAAGCACTGTAAAGTACTTAGGGATACACCAAATTCCTTTACTTCAACCACCATATAAACAAGCAATTAAGTAAAGCTAACAAAGACTATTCCTCTCAAAACATACCAAAAGCAGAGCCAAAATCATAATGTACCAAACACTGATTAGACCAATACTAACATATGGTTGCCCCATCTGGTTCAATATAGCACCATCTTATATGGAGAGACTGAGAAGTTTCGAAAGGAAGTGCTTAAGAACATGCACCTCACTTTTTAGAACGCCTCAAAGCGAATACCTTAAATTTTACTCCAATACAAAAGTTTACAACCAAACAAATGTAAACAGAATAGATAATGTGATAATAAATCTCATTTGTAATTACAAAATCCAATGTACAAATTGTGAAAACAATAATTTAATTTTAGCCCCACACCATACTAACGCTCGATATTTGGAACAGTGCCTTAGAACCCGATTCGTACCACCGGAAGCGTTCATTGTGCTAGATAAAAAGGGGTTAATACAAACAGCAAATGGGATGCCGATATAAGCACACTATTGAAGAGAAACTGCTGCACAAAATGTTAGGAATGAAGTAGGAAAGAAACAAAGCAATTCACTATTGCACTCCATTGTCACCGGTCCATAGTAGTAGAAGATCGGCAATAATAATTACAGAAATCATTACTAATAAACATATTAATGGTCACTCATATTACTGGCGTACTGTTGCAATGTGCTGAACAACAACAATATTCATATAAAAACGTTCTCTCCACAGCAATAAAATAAAAAAATGTGTTCTATACAACAACTAATATGGTGTAAAGGACAGTCCCGATAGTAGAATACCGTAAAATAATACCCTTTTCACATATATATGAGGTAAATATCTTACAGGCTTTACTGTTCATTTCGCTAAAATTCAAATGTATGGTAAATTACGAAGACTCATATCACCCATACATAGTTACAATGTGTAATGTATATGAAGTAAGAAAGAAACAAAGAAATTAACTATTGCACTCTATTGACACCGGTGCACAGTATTACAATATCGGCAATAAAAATTATAGAAATCATTACTAGTAAAAATATTTGTGGTCACTCATATTACTGGCGTACTGTCACAATGTGCTCAACAACAACAACAACATTCATTTAAAATCTTTCTCGGAATATTTTAATGTTTCCGCCCCTATTAGCAGCAGCTAAGCAAGGCAACGATCTTTGCAGTATTACAAAGCAATATGAATGTGTATACGTGAGCCACATGAAGTGTTGTCTGAGCGAAATCTATTCTCTCGTTAGTTTGCTTCTTATTTCACAGATGAGTAAATTTTATATTCGCTCACGAATCAGCACAATCGGTAAAGCATTTTTTATCTCTCTCTTACTCATGCATAGCAATCATTCTCTACGTTGCAGACGACCACGCACAAGACAATGCGCATTGTTTTGTGCGTCTCCCCACTTCGTCTCTTAAGCGTCTGGCCTTTGCTAAAAAAGTTTCACTTCAAAAAGTCAACATCGACTCTGTAGATAACAACAACCTAAGATTAAGCACAGCTATCCCTGACAGAGATAAGAAATTATGAAACGCTCAATCACAGGGACTGTTAATTATATAGAGGCCGCATCTCATACAAGTTGCCTAAATGGGATCGCAGTTCTTTTGTTTCTCTCTCTCGCACGTCACAATGTGCTACTTGCACTAATGTGACATTAGACAATCGTTTGTTACTGCGTTTTTTTTTGTGTGCGCTTTTCGTTTGTTGTGTTACTTCCCTTATGCTTGTTCCCCTCGCCAAAATGAGACTGGACTCCGCTATTGTACTTATGATTTTCGTTGCTTGCTGATTCTGCTTTTTTGCAATTATGATCGCCTGGTATGATATTAAAATTCAATGAAAATATTACACACAAATGATGCGTTCTGGTATGAATTTTTTTATTTAATATAGCTGGGATGGTATATTACTGTTGTTGTTTGAAGCTTTGTATTTAGCAAGGACAATATGGGGGAAAACAGATCCATATTACAATTGCTAAAGGCACTTGTGGACTGCGCAGTGTGTACATGCGCAATGCGCTTAGTTGTTGCGCCGATGTGCGTTTCTAACTGCGATGCAGGGTTTTTTAACTTTTTGGCTGAACATGTGTAAGTCAAGTAGTTGGTCGCTATGCATATTTAATGGAAATTATGTTGAAATCCTTAAATTGCCATATTCATTCATATTGTTTGAAATCCTTAAATTTGTCTGACATTTGAAGCGAATAGTAAAAGACCATAGAGGTGCGGCAGTGTTTGGTATGTATGTATGTCGTCACATCCTTCCTTAAGCTTCCTAGCAAGGGTTCTCGTTCAAACTATTTGGTTTTTGACCAAGATTCCTTGTCATTACGCGCTCTGCCTGTTTAGTAGTTTTTAATTTAGCGCCACATGGGTGCTTTGGATCCAATTTACCTTCGTTTTAAGATCGATTTATTATATTATAGTGGTCTTCCCAGTTGCAGAAAATATTTCTGAATTGGTCCAGAAAAGAATGAAATCAAAGTAGTGAAAAATCATTTGAAACAGTCGAAGAATGGAGCGTTTTATTGTTATGTATTGAAATTACATTTTTTTTAACAATTAGTTATTAAATACTGTAAATAATTATATTCAATAAAAGAAATTTATGTTCTGGACTAAAAAGTGTAACTTTTTTACTATTTCCGCTATTTCTTGACAGACTGTACATATTTATATAAAAGAAAAATTAAATTTGTCATATTATCATATCATAACTAGAAAGGCTGGGCTATAGTCGGGCGTAACCGACTATAGAAAACCCTGTACCCAATCCAAAACTGAATATATTTTTTTGTTTCTTCAATATTTTGTATTCATTATGTAAGGATATCCAAGAAAAAAAAATTTTTTTTTTAGCAAAAACCATTTTTTGGTTGAACGCTTCTATGGCAGCTATAAGTTTTAGTAAAACCGATATTTATCATATTCAGGAATATGATTGGATATTACTTAGAATTATCAAATCCAAAATTTGGTAACGATATATTTATAAACAAATAAGTTTTCTCATTAAATGTTGTTTTTCGGTTCCTACGGCAGCTATATGATATAGTAAACCGATATACATAATTTTTAGATATGTGATTGGGCATTAGAAAAAGTATTAATTCCAAAATTTGGTAAAGATATCTTGAAAAACAAAGCGGCTTTCGTAAGGGTTTTCGGCCGATAGTTCCTGAAAAAAAAATAAACTCGTTATGCCTATGAATTAGAAGAGTCTTCGTGCCAAATTTGGTGATTGTAGTTCTAACCGTTTCCGAGATTTGTGCGTTCATACGGACGGACAGACAGACGGACATGGCTAGATCGACTCGAATTTCAATGCTGATCAAAAATATATATACTTTGTGGGGTCTGCCACGCCTCCTTCTGCCTATTACATACATTTGCACAACTTTAATATACCCTTTACCATTTTTTGGTACAGAGTATAAAAATTGACAGGAAAAAATATCCGGGTCGGCTAGTTTTTTATAAATTCTTTATTAACGTATGTTTTGCTTTTTGTTTATGCGTGTACACATATATTAAATCATAAGACTACATTATATGCTTTTACTTGTTTAAAAAATAGAGTGTATTGATTAAGTTTGTATAAACTTTACTCTTAAAACTAAATCAAGATACAATCAATTGCTAAGTTACAAGTGTTAAAAAAATAAAAAAAAAGTTTAAAATTCCTAAAAAAAAAATATTATGTGCATACATCATGTAAAATTTTGATGTATGTGTATATTTATTAACTAATATAGACACACACATACATACTAATATAAATGTTTAAATTTGCATGTATGTGTTTATGTAACTACTACGCATTCAACAGTATTGCGCCGGCGTTTGGCTGTGCGCGTATAGTAGTAGCCGACTTTCGACTCCGGTCTTGCAGTATTGTTTCGGTTGGCGCGATACAGGTAGCCTAGGCTAGAAGCTAGGACTATTAAGTGCATTACAATTTTTTAACTATACATTTTTGGTACAAACAACAACAAATATAGAATTCTATAAAGCAATGCGCCAATTATTATACGCTTGAATGGCTGACTACACTGCAACAGACACTGGTGCTGAGCAATTGTTATTTCTGCACATAGTGAGTGTTTGGTGTGAATTTAAGAGATTGCTATGATAATGCTGCCTACTAATTCATCCATTTGCGACAATTCGGCGCTCCACAAGCACATGGTATTTTATGCGCATCGTCCTCAATGTCAAATTTGTAATCGTAGGATAACTGCAAGCAGAGAAAGTATAAAAATATAAAGCTAATAAAATGAATGGAACTCGCACACCTCTTCGCCTCTGTAGATTTTGCGCTTGGCGAAGATTATAATGCGCACATCTCGATCCACTTCGACAATTTCAGTAACACAATTGGGATTGCATGAGTGATTAATGTAACGCGCCAAGCCGCCACTCAGTGTTGCATCTACGACACGATCCTCATCCAACCGAAACATGTAAATGCCACGATTCTGTAATAAATTAATGGAAATTTATGAATTTAAAAGACGTTTTGAATACGATAAAGTCAATTAAACTAGTATTGTAATTTATAACCCACCTTAGCTTCGTACTGCTTCTCACGTAATTCGGATACTTCTGTGCGTATTACCTCGCCAATGTACTCGATAATCATAGTGTGCTTCTCAATGTCACGTGCCGCATACAAGCCTAAGCCCTGAATTTTCGAACTATATTACGTTCGCATAGAAGTTAAACATAATAAAAAGTATATATTGTATGAGTAAGCTATTGAACCATATACAGAAGGAAAATTTGCCTTACCGCGCCAGGTATACATTGTTGCGCCACTCCTGCTTCATTTTCTTGTACTGTGAACTCTTCGAATGCACAAATTGCTTGCTATACGGACACGCCACCTCACCGGCCACTGTCGCCGCCGTTGCTGCTGCCGAGTTAGCCATGCGTTGAGTTGATGTGTTTGCTGTGCGTTGTGTATGCGGTTTCCGCCATACGAGCAACTGACGTTGTTTTGGTTCAGTGCGTGCCGCACCTGATGGATTTATGGCAAGTGGAAATTCCAATAATGGGTTACGTCCGTACTTAAAACGATAATCCGTTAGAGTTTCAATGCCCGGCAAACTCTCTAGAATGCGTACTATTGAAGGTTCGGTAAGACCAAAGAGATCCTCTCCTGTAATATGTTGCGGAAAAAGCTGCAGCCAATTGTGCTGCTTACGTAGCTCAGAGATGGCCGATAGCACTTGTTGCCATACAGCCGTCGGCGAAACATCGCGAAACTCTTGATCGGCTCCAATGCCGCCTCCACTACCATCTAGCACGTGAATTCGAAACTCCGGTCGACAGGTTACTTCGGCAATGGTGCAAACATAACGACAACGTTTATTTGGACGACGCATGCACCAATAGTAGCGACTCTACAGTTAAAATTTGTGTAAGTGCACTTCTAACCAGTGTCCACCAATAACGCACTTACCACTTTGTAACCAATTGGATAGATATATTTGGGGGTATGGAACGCCTCCAATTGGTGCGGCAGCAATTGTCCAACATTAAGAAATGTCAGATTCCCAACACGCAAAAGATTACTTAGTTCGGAGTAGTGCATTACTGTAGCCACTTGACGGTTTTCATCGCGTTCAACATACACACGCCGATGCACCACAAGCGACGTGAGCTCACTCTCCTTGTCGGCTGCTTGTGCACCATGTGCCTGACAGTGTATCGTTTTGTTCTTGTAGAATACACAGTCTGCCTTTATGGCGCATGGTAAATGGTATAACGCACCACAGCGCGTCTTAAAGCACTTTACTGTGGCACCCAATTGATGACATGAGCTGCACGGCTGATTGAAGCCAGCCTGCAGTGCTGCCGGAAAGTTCATGAGACCGCCACTGATTGTCTCATAGACACCATTCGACCACAAAGCACAATTGAGATGAACCTACACAAGTATTGCAACATTCACTAGTCAAGCATCGGCTACTACCAAACTCTTCCTCGAATCACTTACCCATTTATCTACATCGAAGTTGAGCAACCGCGAAGGTCCATCCGATTTACCATCGGCTCGCTGATTGCAGAATACACACTGCCGCGTATCCTCTGCAAACAAAGTGCACTCCGACGCCCAAACCGTATTGTTAGGTATGTCACCGATCTCCATCTTAACGACACCAGCCGCGGTCCCGTTGTTTTTGTCAGCTACTACTAAGTTGCCGCCGAATGTCGCTTTCGTGGCATTGTTATCGGCAAAGCAATCGGCACTAAAAATTTTGACTTTACTTCGCTTTGCTTCGATTTTTCTATCTATTTCCAACTGCACCTCGTCCTCATCCATTTTTTCTAACTTAATGGTAACCTGATCAAAATCAGAAGCAATACCGGAGATGATTGCGCCAGCAGCTTCACTTGAATCTGTTTCTGTGCTCCGCTTTGTTTCGTATTCAGATACTGCTCCTACTACTGCTGTAGTCGTTTTTGGCTCGACATCTTCAACGCTAGCCGTCCCGCTCTGACATGTGTCGTTCGACTTGTGTTGTGTGTAGCAACCACGACTGCAGAAGTAGAAATAAGGCATTGTGCAGATGCGCGATTGCACTGTGGATACACATGTTGCTGTCGATGATGTGGCGGGAGGGATTTCTGTTTCAATTGTTGCTGCAGTTGTCGTTGTCGCTGTAGGTGTGGCGATGGGTGCAGATGCAGATGTGGTTGCCGCTGCTGCTTGGGATGTACCAGCTTCCAGCTTGATATCCGTATTAGTTGGTGGGGTCGAAGCGTCTGTAGGCGTAGCTGACGGCGTTGTTGTTGCCAACGGCGTTTCTGCTGGGGTTCCCATTTCCATGGCTATTGCGTTTGCTGCCGGCATTGCACTGAGACTATATCTAGGCACACGTATACCTGCGGAAGGTATGGGTTTACCACAATGACGACATAACTTGCAGCGACCGTTCAAGACTTTTTGCAAATGCGCGTACATGGGCAGGAGGCTGACATTGACGCGAGAATCACCAGCACTCAATCGCTTTGCGCGCTTCTCATCGGGTTCAATGATTTTGCAGCTCAAAGAAGGCGCTATGTGCAATAAATTGGCTAAATCCCGTAACACTCCAGCAATGTTGTCTGTGTTGGCCACATTCAAAGCGAGAATCACATTTTGATTCTTCTGATGGTGTTGATTGTTGTTTATGATGCTATGTTTGGTACATTCCGCACCATAGCTATCAGCGCCACGTAATTTCCTACAGATTTTTAATGGCTTTGCCGAAATGCGTATTGAGTTGGTGGTAGGTGATGTTAACGTTGGTGCATCTGTAACCATATGCGCAACGGGCGACATACGGCCTAGGCACCAACTATCATTGTTGACCAGAACCAGACCTGGATAGTTGACCACGCGTGGTATCGCGCTCCACACGATCTTACCGTCCGCTGTAGTGGCATAGTCACAACCAAGGCCACCATTGGCTCCACCATCAGAACCAGTTGTATCCACAGTATGCATCGCACGATCGTGCTCAATAAGTTGAGTTGTGTCTAAATTATTGTCACGTATAACACCAATCTGCCGTAAGTATTTCTTGCGTAGATTTTGTTGTATGTGCGATGAGAACTCTTGATCATAAAAATCATTCTGTATGCTTGATGATGAAAATAATGATTTAATCTCATTACTCAAGGACCCTTCGCCATCGCTAAATGGTTCCACATCGTAAAAGCCCTTAATATGGGGATGTCGCACCTCACCGAATGGCCCGCTATACTGCTGCAACTCTAGATCGCTTTCGCCGTTTTTGCCGAAGCTACTGATTCCTCGCGAAGTTGGTGATGTACCAGACGTGGTCGCTGACGTGCCATTCGTGACGGAACTTTTCGCGTCAACGCCTGCACTACCCATAAGTTTCATTTGCCCATTACCAAATAGAAAATTACGATTAAGCAATGGCTCCAGTACCTGCAATGGCTGCATTTGGCGAATGTGCGCCATTAACTTCTCAATGAAACTATCATAATCCTCTTCAACTTTAGCAAACTTCCTTTGTATTCGCTTCTTCGGCATGGGCGCGCCGCTGCCCGCCGTATTTACATTAGCTGTTGCATTAGCTACTGTCAATCCAGTACCTATATTACTATTGCCAGTAGTACTTCCACTAGCCACTCCCGGAGCAATGCCCACAACTCCAGCAGCTGCTGTTACCGCAGCTGACATGGACTGAACGCCGCTCATATCTTTGAGATTGTTCATGTTGGGACGCCGTGGTTTCTGCTGGTATTCGCGTTTACGTTTCTTGCGGTTATCACCAACAACACCACCAGTTTTGCCTTCTGTAATTACGTCGCTGGAATAATGTAATGTATGCTTCTTGTTGCCGTTATTGCTCACAGCAACACAACCCCCTGATGCGGTTGCTGCTGTAACCTCACTTATGGGTGAGGTAAGGTTACCGCAAATGGCAGCTGCGCTGCCGGGAGTCGCATGAATCACGTTTACATTGCGCACATTAGACATAGTATCTACAAGCATTGGTTCCGTTTTAATATCTGTTACATGATGTACCGGTGTACTGCAAACGCTGAGTGCCGTGACAGCTCCGTGTGCAGATGAACTCGTGTGCAGCTGGTAATGACTGTTGGACAGCATTTGCTGACTAAAGCTATGATTCTCACGCAACTCAAGATTGCCGGCATCCTGCATGGCCCAATTATGCTGCTGTTTATCGCTGCTGCGGAGCTTCGGCTGTGGCTGCTTTTGTTGTTGTGTAGCTTTATCATGACTGCTGTTGAAGCCTGAACACAACTGATTGCCACCTAACTGGCAACTTCCATCGGGCATCTCCAATTCAGCGGCATTCAACTTGTTGCTCTTTATGTCCTGTTGTTGCTGGAGCTGCTGCTGAGTTTGATGTTGTGTATGTTGTTGTTGCTGCTGTTGTTGGTGATGTTGTTGTTGTTGTTTTTGTTGTTGATGATTGTGATGATGCTGCTGTTGTTGTACCTGCTGCTGGTGATGATAATGTGGTTGTTGCAGTTGCTGTTGTTGCTGTGGCTTTTGCTTCGACGTTATTGAAATGGTCACATTTGACGTGGATGGCAGCTGTTCTGTTGCCAATTGGGTTGCCTCCATCTGCGTCTGTGACTGCGGTTGTTGTGTTTTCAAACTGGGCGTTGAGATAAACGATGTCTCCTTGGAGATGATTTGTACGGCATGCTTAAGTTTTGTAATCTCATTAGATTGTTGTTGCTGTTTCTGCGTTGTCTGCTGTTGAAAAGTAATACCAGTATTGGTATTGCCATCGGCAGGTTTCTTGTTCACATGATCACGAGTTTTATCAACTTTACCATGAAGCTGAGTTGCTGTCGCCGTCACACTCGCCGAAGTCACTGCCGAACCGGTAGCCGTTGTTGGCACACCAGAAACCGCCGTCGGCGTACATGCAGTTGTCGCCGCCGTGGAGACTACTGCCGATGCGCTACTGCTCGCTGGCACTGGCGGTATCACCGGGCGTGCCAACTGAGCTTCCAGTGAACTAACCAAACCTAAACTGGGCGCACGCACATTAATCACTTTGCGTGCAGATAACATTTGTCCACCACAGAGTGGAGATGCTGTTGTTGTCGCCACTGTCGTTGAGGTCGGCACATGCGTTGACGTTATGGATATCTGATTAAGACTATGTGTAGAGTTGGAATTCTGCAACAATTGCTTGAGTAACACGTTGTGTGTTTCGTCCGCTTTGGTGCTTGTTGTGGATGTTGGTGTTGTTGGCGATGCTGACGCTGACGTTACTGCGCTAGCTGTTGATTTTGTTGGTGTTGCACCCACAGAGACGACTGTGACCGTGGGAGGCGTACTCGTATAATAGATACGTTTCTCGGGTGTCCTGGTTTGTTCCCCTGACTCAAGCGCCAATTTATCATCTCTTTGTGACTTCGCCAAAGGCTCGTGCTCTAGCTTATGAGTTTGTTTTTCATCTGACTCATATTTTTTGTGGCTTGCTTTGTTATTAGCTGCGATTGGTGGTGTAGGTGCCAGCGCTGCGGCCGTTGGGCGCGCATCCAAATCTATTTGTGCATATGAATGTGTTTCTATAATTGCTTGTGTGCTGCTGTTGTTACTACTAGTAGAGCTGCTATTGCTAATCGTCACCGCATTCATTGTTGTGGGCACTGTCGGCAGAGCTGGAGCAACGGCTGTCGTCATTGTGATCGGTGTTATGTTAACACTATTTGCCGTTTTCTGGACATTTATATGTAGCTTTTGTTGTTGATGCTGTTTCTGCAGGTGCAGCGTCGTTTTGTCCGCAATGACATCGTTTTTGCTGCCGCCGCTGCTACTAATCGCAATTGACGTGGCGGCAGCACTGGCAGCAGTGCTCGCATTGATTATAGTAGTGGTAGCGATTTTTGGCTTTTGTGTGACTGCGCTTTTGGACAGCTGCAATGAAATGTTTTTGGGAATCGTCAGCAAGGGACGACTGCCGATGCTTGTGACTGCGTTGTTAATGCATATTGTTGACGGCTTAACGCAAGCAGCTTCACTTAGTATGGTGGAGACGGTGACGCCAGCAGCATTGCTAGTGTTGACAGCAGTGCTTTCCGATGTAGTTGGTATTACCATGGCGGTTAATTGTGCTTGTGCCTGTGCTGGCGTTGCTTGCTTTATTATATTAATAGTTGTTGGACAGTTGTGTAATGTAGTGGTTTTTAAATTGTTACCATTGTTGTTATTGTTGTTGCTACCGCAATTGGTATCCAATTGTTTAACGATTAAGCCGCCACCACTGCCACTACTGGCTATATAGTCACTATTGTCGCTAGACACAGCGCTAACATTGGCTGGCGTGCTTGTTGTGGATATAGATATATCGACTGATTTGCTCGTGTTCAGCAGAATTTTCTGCAAATTCTCATTATAAGTTATTTTATTGCCTGTTATGCGACCGACTGTTGTTCCCATTTGTTGCTGCTGTTCGTTGCCGGCATTATTGTCACTCTTATCGTGTTTCTCCTGCTGTATCACAGTGTACTGCGCTTGATTAGGATTCGTTGTGGTGATCGTTACAACGCCCGTCGGTGGCTGCTGTTGTTGAATATGATGATGGTGTAGCTGCTGATGTCCTTGCTGTTGTTGCTGCTGTTGTTGAAATTGTAACGACAGCTTTTTACTAACCATTTTGGCAGCAACAATTTTCGTCGCTGCTGGTTTTATGTGCAGACCTGCAATCGAAACAATTGTCTGTTGATTCTTTGGGACACGCTTCACGTTGAGCAATTTACTTAGATTCAAGTGTTGTGTCTGTTGCTGCTGATGCTGGGTAGAGGTTGTTATTTGTGCACCGCTAGCCACAACACCACCTGCTGATGTCACGAGCGCTTTATCGCCACCACTCAGCAGATTGTTACTTGGTATTAGTTGTGTCTTGGTCAGCGGTTTTAGCAAAGGCACCGATATCGTTGTATTGCCAATAGATACCTTTGCTGTTGTCTGTGTTACCTCGGACAGCTTTTTCGTGTTTATCATTACCTGTTGACCCTTTAGCGTGGTGTGCAGATTTACACGATTCAATATCGTTGCCTGACTACTGCTACCGATTTGACCCGTGTTATTAATATTGCTGTTGTTGTTGAAACGACTATACGCAGCGGCTGCGACTTTTTGCGTTGCGGCCACCGCCGCCGTTGTTAACGTAACAGCATTTGAGTGCGCGCCACCGTATGCGGTGACTGTTGCTTCATTTCCGACCATTGCAGCAGCGGCTGGTTTAATCTCAGCTGTCGCTGGTAGTATCACATAGTCCAGCTCTTCTATTTTTGTGCCTGTGATATCTGCAACATCGCCAGCATTTGTTGTTTCGATTGAAATAATCGATGGTGCTTCTTTTTTACGAAAACTACTGCTCACAATGGTTGTTTTGCCGAAACCTACGAAATAAAAAAATACGTATGCCATCATTTATGTAGTTTAGCATATTTTCTCATTTTTAATTGCATTTTTTTGACATACTGTGGTTCAACGTATGCTGTGCATCCATATTTACTACGTCCTGTTCGCTACCCGGTGTTGTTGTGTAGACAACATACTCCTCATCCGGTTTGATTGCTGGAATTGCTCCGTCCTTTGTTGTATTGAAATTACAAACAATTATCTGCTCCTCTCGGTTTTCTATAACTGACGTAGAGCCACCGCGATCTTTGGTTGCATCCTCAGCTAACTGTAAACTGTTGGTGCTGCCACTGCTATTTGTTGAAGATGCCACAGAGGAGGGGGTTGTTGCTGCCACATGGTGTTGTTGTTGATACTCCTCAATTATTTTGTGTACTGTTGCTTTTGCTGCACTGCCGCCGCTTGGCGTTGTTGTTGTCGTTGCAGTTGTAGATGTTAATTGTGTTGAAGTTGCTTCGATTGCTGTGGCGACAGCGCGTTTCACGGTACTATTACCGGGGGTGCATATAAATATATCGGTTTTAAGTTTTTTACGATTTCCATCATCCGTGTCCGCTGTATCGGAATTGCTACGTTTAATATTCACTGCATTAAAATTGACTGTCGTTGTTGTTGCTGTGGTTGTTACACGTTCGGCTGGTGGTTTTGCCTTTTCGGCGGCAGCAGCGGCGGCGGATGCAGCAGCAGCAATGGACGTTGTCACTTTTGATATATTCATAACAAATAGCCTATACGCGTCTACACAATAATTAACTTATTGTGTTTTCTGTATTGCTTGCTACTGCTATAAATTTAATTCAAAATTTTTTCTTCTTGTATGCTGCAGTGGCTCCCAATCTGCAGTGTGCGGTGTTAAAGCGCCGTCCCACTCGCACTCACGCTATAATGCGGTTGTCTATAAATATTTTAAACAAACCGCGCTGCCACCCTGGTCAAACGCATCTAAGCAGTGTTGCATTGGAATAAAAGAAAAACAGTGCGTCCAAAAGCAATAAACACATAATAGGTTTGATTTCTATTATTTTTTTCATTTTTGTAGAAACATGTGGGCATGTGCAACAAAATTATTATTCAGAAGCAGTTTTGCAGGTAATTATTGTCATCCATTAGTCACTTAATTAAGCTTGATTTTTATATGACAGAATGTTTTGGCATTAACACAAATGCTGGTCTTAAGTATTTTGCGCCGCCAATCAAATACGACCGTGAGTATGCTTTTTTCTGTAGTTTTGTATATTATTTTTCATTTGCCTTGTATTCATATCAGATGTGGAAAAGGTGGACCGTCCCAAGTTACGCGTCATAGAACGTGTACCACAGTATCCTCCAAATTTACGTCCGCCCAAAATGCAAAAGCGGCTACGTTACATGCGAGGTCCCGAACTTGTGCACAATGCACTGCTACACAAACAATACGGCATTATTGCTACGGGAGGTGGACGCCTGCGTTGGGGCCACTACGAAATGTTACGACTGACCATTGGTCGCAAGATGAATATACAAACAATGTTTGCCACTTGGCGTATACCATCGCCCTGGCAGCCGATCACGAAAAAAGGACAGGGTCAACGTATGGGTGGTGGCAAAGGTGCCATCGATCATTATGTAACACCCATTAAAGCTGGTCGTGTCATTGTCGAAGTAGCCGGAAAATGTGAATTCACCGAGGTAAAAGGTTTTCTACAGCAAGTCTGCAATCAACTGCCCTTTCAGGCAATAGTTGTCTCACAGGAGATGTTGGACGAAATGAAAGCTAAAGAGGAGCGTAAAGAACGTGAAAATCTGAATCCTTTCACGTTTACATACGTTATACAAAACAATTTGAACGGGTGCCATAGGTGGCTGTCGCCAGTCGATCACAAATGGTTTGGCAAATATCATTAAGGGCAATGTAAACCGATAATTTTTAAATATAATGCATAAAAAATTATATTAAAGATTGTGTTATTTTCATACTCTGTACCAAAAAATGGTAAAGGGTGTATTAAAGTTGTGCAAATGT
>JBAMBQ010004434.1:0-22551 GCA_037044495.1 Stegana nigrithorax | reverse complement strand
GAAATCTTTAATAGTAATTTTGTAACTTTTAGGAAAGATCGGTCCGCGAGAATTGGTGGTGGTGTTCTGATTTCCGTCAGTTCGTCTCTATGCGCCGATGAAATACTTACCCCTTTCTCTAATAATATTGAGTTTCTTTGTGTTAAAGTTTTCGATAACAATTGCAATATATTTTTGACTTGTTCTTATATTCGACCTTCATCTGATGATATTATTTACACGGCTCATGTGGACTCTATAAAATTCGTCCACTCTCTTCTACAAACCACTGACTATTTATTAGTCATGGGTGATTTTAATCTCCCACTTGTATCTGAGTCCCCCTCTTCTAGTTCCCTTGTACCTGGCTCTTCGTGTAAATTTGTTGATGCAATATTAGATGATTCTCTTGAGCAAATAAATTTTATTAAGAATAGTATGAATCGTACACTTGACTTAGTTTTTACTGATCGCGCCACACATTTTTCAGTGCGTAGGTCTAATCCGTTATCTACCCCTGAAGATAGTTACCACCCTACTCTTCAGCTAGAAATTCTTATGAAGACATCTTCATCGAATTCACCTAGTGGGAAAAATAGTAAATCTTTTTGTTTTAGAAATTTCGTATTTAATTAACGTTAAACTCAATATTAAACGTGATCCTAAGTCGTTCTATAATTTTATTAATTCAAAACGCAGGTCTAATTCTTTTCCTTCCATTATGAAGCTAGGTAATGTTGAGGGATGTAAGATTGCTGTTATTTCTAACTTATTTGCTAGTTTCTTCCAAAATAACTATAGTGATAGTTCTGTCTCACGTAGTTTTTATTCTGACCCAAGTAATGGGGCCTCTTACCCGATTAATTGCCCTGTTATTGATGAAAGAATACTTCTGTCTTATTTATTGTCTATTGAACCCACTTTTTCTGTTGGCCCGGATGGTATTCCTGCATGTGTTTTAAAGTACTGTGCTAGCGCTTTACTTCTTCCTCTTCGTAAATTGTTCAATTTATCGCTTACGACCTTTTCTTTTCCTTTGTATGGAAAGAATCCTACATTTTGCCTCTTCTTAAAAAAGGTAGTAAAAGGGATATTTCAAACTACCGAGGTATTGCTAAGCTATGCGCAATACCAAAGTTGCTGGAACATATAATTACTGACCAGCTTCAGCATTATATTATTCCGAATTTGAGTATATCTCAACATGGCTTCAACAGTTACAAATCTTCTGGAGTTCACTTCACTTGTTTCCAGTGGATTTGCCCGTTGTTGTCAGACAGATATTATTTATACAGATTTCAGTAAAGCATTTGATAGTGTGTGCCATTCGTTGCTTCTTACCAAATTATTTGGCTTTTCGCCTAAACTTGCAAGGTGGATTGATAGCTATTTAAGAGGTAGGTCCCAAAATGTTTTATTTAATGGCTGTGTTTCTAAAAATATTTATGTCCATTCTGGTGTCCCACAGGGCAGCCACTTAGGTCCTTTGCTTTTTAACATTTTCATAAATAACCTTCCATCGGTTATTAGGCATTCTCATGTGCTTATGTTTGCTTTTCGTTTCTCTGGTTCGTCCGATTTTAGAATATGCTATATGTGTTTGGAATCCCCAACTCACAACATATTCTGACCGTATTGAATCTGTCCAAAAACAATTTTTGCTTTTTGCGTTGCGTGGATTAAACTGGAATTCTGCAATTCGTCTCCTTTCATACCATTGATTAATCTTCCTACCTTAGCTAGTCGGAGATCTATGTTAGGTATTCTTTTTCTTCATAACCTGATAAACGGCAGTGTCAATTCTCCTTATCTTCTTGGGAATATAAATTTTAACGTGCCTTCGCGTTTAACAAGATATTATTTGCCCATTAGACTAAACACTGCACGATCATCTTTCCTATTGCATTATCCCTTTTATGTTATGTGTTTGGCTTATAATTCTAACTATCATTTATTTTCTAACATAGCCTATTCTCACACTTAAAAATCTTTTCTTACTTGTAGTTTTAATGAAATTATATAGAATTAGATACTTATTTTAATTTAGACTACTAATAGTCGTATTAATTTTAATTTAGTTTGTTTAATTTTTGTTATTAGGGTTTTTTATCTATAAGTAAATATTTGTTAAGTAGATAAAGCAGCTGTTGACCATTTGGTCGTAGCTGTGGATCAGCCAGTAGGTCTGGTTTCGTAAGTCCTCTTGCTTAGGAGTGCGCTACCACAACGTATGCGAAAAAAAAAAAATGAAGAAGCAGAGCCAATATTTCACAAAAAGCAAGAAAAATAAAATAGCTAGATAATTGAGATTTCTGAAATCATGACAAATTTGCGTATTTGTGTGTGTATAAATTAAACGAAAGTATTTTTCAGGTTTTTAAAAAATACAATTTATTTTGCAGTTGCCTATGTGCAAGCTGCTTTTAATTTGAAGGTTTCGGTATCACCGCCGCGAGCGCATCGATACACAAACTATGAGTTCCAAACCAAAACTAAACATTACTTAAATATCTAGCTTACTTTAACCTAGCCTCGCACATGCCGCGTCAGTGTTGTGGCGGCCACGTGCTGACCTAGCAGTTCCTTGCGGTACTTTTCCTTCATTTGTTCCTATACATTTTTCGGCGCATGTGGCGATCATATCACAACTCAAGTGCATTGCCTGTGTCTGTCAATGCTACAAGGGTTTGTTGCCGGCGTCGGTCAAAGCATCTTTTACACTGACCGATTCATATTACAACTCAAGTGCATTGCCTTTGTCTGTCAATGCTACAAGAGTTTGTTGCCGGCGTCGGTCAACGCATCTTTTACGCTGACTGATTCGCATTCTGTGAGCTCGTGATAACTTATACACATACTGCTGGTTTTGCTTTCCAAATGTATACACAAAATCCAATCCGACAGCCTTTTTATACCAGGCACACATGAAAAGCAGAATGAAATGCATATGACAATAAAGAGCAGCACAAAGCAAAAAATATATTTGGTAGACATAGAAATAGTCAAAGCTTCAAAATCATGACAAATTCTTTTCTGCACGCACAACAAAATCATTAATTTCAGACGACTTTTCATACCAGGCACACACAAAAATCAGAATGAAATGCCCGTAACAGTTAAGAAGAAACAGAATATTTTCTCAAAACGAAGAAATATGAGCTAGCTTCGAAATTCAAACTTCTAAAATAATTAAAACGCACACGCAAACACCTGTATTTCAGGCGGTACTGACGACCAGTGCCTTTTCATACCAGGCACTCATTAAATGTAGCAAGCAATAGGATGGTCTGTGGCAAGAAATTTGCGCACTCGTCCACTTCAATAACAACAACAATCTTGAAATGCAAAAAAATGCCAGTTGCCACAAAAAAAGCTTATATGAACTAGGCCAATCAAATCAAACGAAAATCCAAAGTCAGAGTAGCAAAGCACTACGGCACACTTAACAGAATTTCGGGAAATAATAAAGACTCCCGCATACAAAATTTTCAATTTGTATGAGATGCGGCCTCTATATGATTAACAGTCTCTCTGGAAATATGTAGTAAGAAAAATGGACAAATCGTATAAAAACCAAAACAACATAATAATATGAAATACAATAGAAAATGGTTTTCATGGTCATGTGGAGTAAATTTTTAGCAAGAGTGATTGATCCGAACAATCGTACACAATGCAGTTCTCTGGAAGCAACCAATCAGTTGGCATGCTTGTTTCGTTTAAATATTTAATATGACCCACATGCTTTTATTTAATAAAATACTTAGAATTCCTAAAATATATTTTTTTTAGCTCTAATATTTTAGTTATAAATTTATTTGAGTTTCGCTAATGTTGAATTATTACATCATTTGATCGCTGAAGAAACGAGCAAGTACGAAACAATAAAATTACCAAACGAACTTGTGACCGAAAAAAATAGTGACCGACCAACTGAAACGAACTAGAATCAAAGAACTAGTTCATTAGTTCGTTTAGACGACCCGGTCATTTGAACTAGTTCGTTCACGAACTACACAACTTTAATTGGAAGCCCGTTTTAGTAGCATTGGTATCCAAGTTTTGCATTACAACGTCCAAATAAAAAAAAAATTTTACTGGAGAGAAAAATTTCGCAGCTTTTGCAAATTCGCAAGTGGTGGCAGACCACAATTTGCGAAAGCGAATTTGGAGCTGCCAACCTGGAATCTGCGCAAAGTGCGACATCACTGACAACATTTTTAGATTCCACACTCAGCTGTTTACTACAAAACAATTTGGATGAGGAAAAAATCGTTGAGTTCGTCAAATAGAAGAAATTCTTGAAGAAATTTAGTTTGTGTTATTGAACACAACTGCACCATTTCAGTATATTTTTATAATATAAATTTTATGAATTAATTATAATTACTTTTTGCGTTGGGCATCCATTTTTATACAATTCTGGCACAATCTTCGTTGTTTGTGACAATAATATCTATAACAAAATAATCAAACAAAAATTCGCAATAGTTGTTTTAGCTGCGAAAATACTGTGGTTTCGCATGCGAAAAATTCGCACGTCTGTTTTAACCATTATTTACAATTTTAGAGTTTCTACTGGCTTGTGCCATGGGCACTTGCCACTTAAAATTGCTCTCTCAGCCTGAGCAGCGAGTTTTAGCACCTATGTAAAATATACTCAGGCAGCAGCCTGTTTGTCTTTCTATCTGCAAACTTAACGTTACCTGTATCAGCTGTAGAGTTATTGCTGTCTTCTTCGTCAAGTACGCTAAGTTAGTGTTCGCACTTGCTTTCCGACTGCGAATTTGACCATAAACGAAGCTAACCGCAGAAACGCTTGAGAGTTGAGTCGGAGCGCTCCTCAGTAACTCCTACAGTTACATACAAAAATAATTAATTTACTTTTGTCATTGAATACAACCCTTTCCTGATCACGAAACTATTTTTTGGTGCATCTGTGAATAATTTAACCACTTCGAAACAATGGCTTTAGAATGCAACGGCTTCTTTCTGGTAATGCGGCGAATCTTTTGTTTGGAATGATGTGAAGTAGAGGTGTCCAATTATCGATAGTCACACCATCAATAATTTTCGTAATTTTTGGGAATACTATCGATAACATCGCGATAATATCGTTAAAGAACATTGGCAAATTTTTTTTTTGTTTTTTTTTTTAAATTTTTTTTATTTAGAATCTGTCTTCTGCAAGACAATAACTAAATTTTTGTATTTTCCTAGGAAAATACTAAAACTTTAATACAATAATAGGTTAATACTAGACTATAGCTAATAGTAAGGATATATATGTATATTTTTACATTATATACATTGATGTATTGTTCGCCTTCTGGCCTACTTTTGGGCGGTTAGTTGAACGACCATTTGCTGGATGCCGTTCCGTAGCTGGCTGACATAGGTTGCGTTTGGCTTCAAGTGTTTGACTGTAGGTGCATGACTTCTTGGGACGTTGTTGGGTTGTCGGTTGGTGTTTCCTGGGGTCTGCCGTTGGGCTGTTCGTTTGTAAATTCTGCAGCCTTTGTAGGACGCCGTGTGATCCTCGCCACAGTGGGCACAGCAGGCCTGGGCCTCCCTGGTTTTTGTGTAATCTTTTGTGCTGTGGTTTTGTGCGCACTTCACACACCTGAATAGTTTGTTGCAAAATTTCTGGGTGTGCCCAAACTCTTGGCATCTGTGACATTGGGCCAAGTCATCAAACTTTTTTGGTGGTTCCACAACCACAACGGCGCTGCACAGTCTGTTGATTTCGAAAACCTTCTTATTGTTAGTGTTAGGTTCAAGATCGATAAAGAAAATTGACATTGGGGCCTTGTTTTGGCGATTTTTGGCATAAGCAATGTCTCGCACCGTGTGTCCTTGTTTAGCGAGAGCCGCCTTGATGTGGTCTGGGGGCGTTGAATAGTGCATACCCTTTAGCACGATTTTGTAGGCGCGTTCCTCTTTCATCTGATGTGTGAAAGGTAACGTTGTTCGATATCAGGTGCTTGACTAGTTTACGGTAGTAATCGCTCGTTTTTATCATCAGCCTTACCTGGCCGTCTCTGCCCGATTTATGTGTGAATGTGTCATTCCCCACGACAGTTTTGACCGATGACACCATGTCTACAATATTTATTACGTTGTCAATGAATATGGGCGGGGGCAAAACGGTTTGTGCTTGCAGACGTGCTCGTGGATGAGTCGGTATCGGAGTTTGAGTCCGAGTCGTTATACATAATAACGCTCCTGGTGGTTTTTTTCCTGACTTAATCAGGTGACTCCTTTTTCCGCTTGGAGGCCACCGTCGTCCACTTGACAGGCACCTGCCAAGATGTCATGTCTTATGATTGACAGACACGTATAACTCGCAATTGGCTTAGCCAACGAGAGCGTATTGATTAACTAAAAACTTTTTTGAATATGCTTTATAATAACAAAATTTATTTTTTCCTTATTTTATTTAACTCAAACGAAATTTGACGTTTAGAGCACATATGAATATTGCCAAATGAAAAATATTTTGTGATAATTCGTATTGAACGATTTTAAAAAAATTTTATTCTATTCAGTCAGTTTATCTTTAACAAAAACAAAAAAAAAAACAACTTATCTAACTCTGTAAAGTAACTAACGATTGCATTTCAAAACAATCGATAGTGTTGGAAAATTAAAACTATCGATACTATCGATAGTTTGACATCTCTAATGTGAAGCTGCTGTTTTAGTAACGACATGCATGTGTGGATTATCATGGTTTCTTTAAGGATTTTACCTTGATCTCTATCTGGTAACAACTTTTGGTTACCAGTTAGTCGCGAAATGACACTCAGAAGCACTTAACTATTTGCCTTTTGACATTTTGAATTGAATAGCAGGAAGATTAAACTTGAACCTATTTGTTGCACTAGCGCCATTTAGCCAAATTTCATTATAAACGAACGAAAAAACCATACAAATCAGAGAAAAGAAGTAATAGTTCAGTTTGCGACAAATACTTTGTACGTGAAGACATATTTTTTACGTCACAGTGAGTACCTTAAGTATTTTGCTTCGTGATTTTCATGCAAAAATGTGGTATTGTTGGCTTACAAAATAACAATGGGAAAAATAAAAAGAAGTGTTCTGCTAAAGGCATAATTTAACCGAAGAATGGATCATATACGATGATCCGTTAGCTAGCTATTGAGGCGCAATCATTTTCTGCCGAAAATTTCGATCTCACAAAAGTATTTTGCCTCGCAACAAAGTACACGTGGTTTCCATATTTCCTATGAAATTTGCCTCAATTTCGTGGAAATTATGCATGCTGTACTTGCTGCTAAGGCAATAAGTCAATGTTGTGTACAATTTCGATGTTATCGTGCTGCTTTAGTAACCCAAAATGGCTAAAGGAAAAGAATTTAATTATGCGCAGAGAAAAATCCTTTTGTATCTGTATTATCAGGGTAAACCGATCGAATATATTTCTGAAATGTTTGTCCGAAGTCGCCAAGCAATAGAAAACACAATTAAATGATCGAACGAACATGGTACCATAGAGAATGCAGCCTGTTCTGACCGCCCTTAAATGCTGACAACACGCAGAGCCAAAAATATCCATGGTTGTGTATATATGGGTCGTGTGGCAAAGAAAAAATCGGTGACTTCGGCATTTTCAATATTTAACGCTTCATAGTTTTGCTTGAAAAGAGCTTTGAATCACAATACGTCGATGGAATCCTAGTAAGCCACTATTAGCTTAGTAACGGAAAATCGTCATCATGGATTAAGATTATCGACACTTATTTTTAAAAGACTATATCGAATCCGCCAATAATAAGAAATACAAACTTAATGAGTTTTTAGAAAACCAAATGTTCTTTTCAAAAAAGTTGTGCCACTTGAGTAAATAACACCATTAAAGATGGTAAAACATTTTAAACTTATAATGCAAAAATAAACAAATTGCTTCAAATTATTTGTGATAACGACGATTTACGGAAGATTGATATCAACCGTGTCCATAATAGGATTTCCCCATTCTCGTGCCATTATCATGATCCCATTCATGGACAATTTTGGCCCAATCAGTGGGTTCATCTGAGTCATGTAACAACAAAGCCAACTACAAATTATTGAGCTATTTACAAAATTCAATTAAAGACATAAATTCAACAAACTTACAAAAGCCAACATGTTGCAGCAGTCAGCATAAGACAGCACTGGGTTACTCTGTAAATGAAACTAATTACTGCCGTGGTTTACGGAAATAAACTCAAAAAGGTAATTACCCTTTATTTTGTCCACGAACAAAGAAGGGACAAATAACACCGATAAATGCCCAAATACATGTTATAATCAACGGTGGAATGTAAGCTTCAACCATTTTTTGTTTTTATCTGTATGCTAAGAACTGTACCGAACGACTTTCATTACCTAAGTATTTATCATCACATGACTATTGACGATTTTGTGAGAAAAAAAAACAAAAGGCAACTCTCGAATAGAGTTGCCACAATAAATCACACTTTGTTTTAAAACGTTATGTAATAAATGGAAGGTAACACAAATTTTTTACAGAAATCGGACCACTCTCATTAGAACGCCGCCATGTTTTATTAATCACTTTATCTGCAATTAGTGTTTTTTTGCAGCTGATTTCTAAATTATTACGCCGCATAACACTCATATGTCTGCATATTGAAGTGCAATTTGTAAATAAACACATATGTTAATTTTTTGGAAAAATTACGGCATGTAAGAGTTTTTGTGAATATTTGACAGTTAAATGGATTTCCGCACCTTTAAATTGAAGAAATAAATGTTACTTCTCTGTTAACATTTATATGGCACAAAATAATTAAACTGGTGTTATGTATGTTAACCAAATCGTATTTACAGCTTATTATCTGTTTAAATGAGCTCCTTCGCTTGCATCTTCTCCATCAGAAGAATTGACGGTTTTAAAAGATCGCCTAGAAGACAATTACACAGCTGACCAAAATGCACTCAATCCAATTCATAAGACTAGTTTGGCCATTTGCAATTCATTTTCTCTTTATGTTCAACAATAATATCAGTTACAAAAGTACACTTATTGCAAATGTCGTCATTAATAAACCGTGAGTGTGGTCCGATTTCGAGAGAGAAAACGGCCCAATTGGCGTCACCTTTTATTTATTACACCATGGTTGTAAAACGTAGTTTGTATGACTACCCTAGTCATGTGATATGACAAACGTATAATGCCTGAAACAGATATGCGTTTGAGAAAAAACTCATTGAGTTCGTCAGCCAAAAGAAATTATTGAAGAATTTTTGTTTGTTGAATACAACTGCAGCATTTGAATATATTGTAGTTGCGGTGTTACAAAACGCATGTCAAAAATTGACGCATCATTAATTTCAGGTGCGTATACGTCAGTTCCCCCGGTAATAATTAGAAGGTGACGCCAATTGGACAATTTTCTCTCTTGAAATCGGACCACTCTCACTAGAGAGAGAATATTATTCCCTGATGACGCATCGAACATAAAGAGAAATAGTACTGAAATGTCAAATCTGGAGGTCTATTCTCAGGCAGTCGTAAAAAGTCACTAATTGCCAATTTGCGACTGTCTTTGATATATAGACATTCTCGTTATCAAAATCATTTTTTTTTTATTGAATCTCAAACACTCAACAATATTTTAATAACTTACCTCTTTTCATTTCGCCGCTGACCGTGTTGGGCCCATCAGGCCATTCAAATCTTTAGCCACTTGTTGTTTATTATGTTTTCAACAAAGTGGAACGATAAAGGGGAATCCCCTTTTTCGCTATTTATTATTTTTTCGTATCATTTATTTATATTTTTTGCTAGTTTGTGTGTGAAATTCGATACGCGTATACATATTTTCGCAAACAAATATAACTGAATATATGTCACAGAAAGATTAGTTTTAAAATGATCGATTATGCCGTCTGCGTCTCTATTAACGTTGAATTAATTTCTGAGCTTTGAACATTATCGCAATTATAAAAATTTTTTTTTTATTACATTCCATTTTTATTTAGAAAAATATAATATGTACATTGTACATGTGATGTAATTGGAGTGAATCTAAATGTTTTGTTGCATATAGTTAAAAAAATACAAGTTAAATGTATTGCCTGGATTATTAAGTTTCGTTTACTTATTTTTGTTAAATAAAATAAAGCAAAAAAAAAAAGAAATCTAGTGCATTTTTTTAGTAAGTTTTCTCAATTTTTCTATTTTTATTCGAATAAATAAAGATCTAGAAATTAGAATATTTCAGAAATTAGAATTACCTCAAATACCAAGTGATTCTAATTTGTGAGAATCTACTGTACTTACTTTTGCGTCTGTTTTCTTCCATGTCTTTATAGTAAAGAAGGAGCATTTGTCACTGATGGTTACAGTCTATTAACACACAAAAGAGCAATTTTTATACCCTGTACCAAAAAATGGTAATTATACCCTGTACCAAAAAATGGTAAAAAAGGTAAGTTAAAGTTGTGCAAATGAATGTAACGGACAGAAGGAGGCGTGGCAGACCACACAAAGTATATATTCTTGATTAGAATCGCAAGGCGAGTCGATCTAGCCATGTCCGTTTGTCTGTCTGTGTGAACGCATGGATCTAGGAAACTGTAAGTCCTACAACCACCAAATTTAACACGAAGACTCGCCCAATACATAGGCATAACAAGTTTATTTTTTTTTTTTGATATTCGACATATAACATATAGCTGCCATAGGAATGATCGGCCGAAAACCCACATTTAGTAACCAAAACGCTTTTGTTTTTTAAGATATCGTTGCCAAATTTTGGATTTAATCGTTCTATTCTATTAATGTCCTATCTCATATCCAAATATTATATATATCGGTTTACTATATCATATAGCTACCATAGGAACGATCGGCCGAAAAACAACATTTACTGAGAAAAACTTTTTTGTTTATAAAGATATCGTTACCAAATTGGATTTGATAATTTTAAGTAATATACAATCATATTCCTGAATATGATAAATTTCGGTTTACTATAACATACCTACCATACCTACCATAGGAACAATCGGCCCAAAAATGGCTTTTGAGATATCCTTACATAATGAATACAAAATATTGAAGCAACAAAAAAAAAATCAGTTTTGGATGCCTTTCTAGTTAACACTACAACTTTATTGCCAAGACTGCTTGTTTAAAACTGAACAATTTTTATTCGGTTTTATCTATGACATTATTAAATGATCCTATGTTTTTACTCCAAAGGGAAAAATTGTGAGAACGCAGCATAGCTTTTTAATTTTTCACTTTGTTTTTAATCGATTTGCATTTTAATTTTTATATAAATTTACTTTTATAGGTTTTAACTATATTCTTTATGTATAACTATATAAAATGTAATACATTCAAAAGCATGTTAGTTATATCAGGTCACAAAATTAAAAAAGCGACTTGGCGTCTATCTGCTAGCAAATCACAATGTAATTTCCTTTAGAATGAAATTATTGATATTCTACTAATAATAAATACATAATTGAGCTAATGCAACTGGTAAGCCTCGATATCTTAGGGGTAAGGGCACTGATCAGCATACACGAGATTGTGAGTTCAAATCTTGTGGCGGAATCTTTTTAAGTTTGTTTTTATTTTCTGATTTTAATCAATTAGTGGCATTCGTTCAATATGAAAATATTGAAAATGAGATTTTTACTCCGTTTAAATTAAATTGAATATTTAAAAAAATAAATACAAAAAACACTACTTTGACAAAAGATTATATCTAACCGAAATGCCTGTAATATAAATATGTTTTTTTTTTAAATATCAATTGAAGCAGTTTTCTCGCGGTATTAAAATTCACTGAAATCCTATTTATTTTGTTATACAGAGTTTATAACTTATTAAAATAAATATATAAACTATATTTATTGTAAGTTATGGCTATTAGAACTTAAACTTAATGATACCTAAATATTTATAGTTGTTAAGCTTAAATTATGATTATATATGCTTATATTATTATTTTATATTTACATTTTTTACATTATGTATGTAAAATATTTGTATTTTATTTCAAAAGTTATAAGTAAAGTAAAGTTTACACATTTATCATTAGTTTACTATTATCTCTTCGATTATTTCAAATTTTTCCACTTTCCATTTACATGTTCTCATCTCTTCACTGCTCAACTTGCTACTGACTGCTTTCTACTAACATCTTCTACACTTGCTTCTCGCTCTACTTCTGCCTACTGACTAATGACTTCTTCTTACTGGTGACACTAGTCACCGCGACTAGCCCTAGTTGCTATCCAATTCTTACATGTATTATGTATCGCATATATTATTTACTATTTGGTTTTTATTATGTGGTATTTGTGTATTTTAAAGGAGATGTAGCAAATTAGCTTTTTTTAAAGATTCGATTAATGCTTTGAGATCAGTTGCTGATAGGCTATGTGTTGCGTCTATGTGTGGGAAGAGTTGAGATCTGAGATTGTTGAAGGAGGGGCAGGATGTAAGGATATGGATGACTGAAATACGGAGGTTGAGGTTGCAGTATTGGCAGTAGGGTAGGGATTTGTCAAAGAGGGATTTATGCGTGAGTAGTGTGTGGCCGTGTCTATGTCTGATGAATTTAGAAAAGCTAGAGCGGGGAAGTGTGAGGGAAGTAACGAAGATTGATCCTATTTGGGTTAATTGTTTTATAGTGGGTGTTGGCAAGCATTCAAATAAAGTTAATTTTATTGCGGAAAAAGGTCTTTTGGAATTAAAGAATGACAGAGAAATTGTGGTGAATGATGAGAGGGAGGTGAGAGGCTTCTTTGGCTGCTTTATCTGGTGTTTCGTTGCCTGTGATCCTGGAGTGACCAGGTAACCAGATAATTATAATGTTGAGTAGTTGTTCTAAAGGATTTGTCTAATAAATGAGGCATAGTAAGAGTCATTTGAGAGGTTTCGGATTGATGTTATGGCAGAAAGGGCGTCTGAACAAATAGCATATTGGTTTGTTTTGTTTTTGATTAGATTTATTACTTCATATATTGCTATTATTTCAGCGGAGTAGATAGAGCTATATGATGGTAGGAGGGCTTGTTTAATATGTAAAAATGTAAAAAAATTAAAATGTAAGTAATGCTGAAGGATGTGCCATGTTGTGATTTAGAGCCGTCAGTGTAGAGGAATGATTATGATGGTAGGGTATTTTTGAGTTCTAGGAATAGTTTCTGGAATGTTGGTGGGTTGGTGGTTTTGGGGAGGTGGTGAAGCTTAAGGTAAATGGGTGGGGGCTTGAGAGACCAGATAGGGATTTTATTATTTTGAGGGGGTAATGGTTTAATAGGGCGATTTAGTTCTTCATTTAGAGCTATGGCTTGATGTAGGGTCGATGGTTGTCTAGGATGTGATTTTGCTGTTATGATTTTTTTTAGAGGTGTATTGAGGGGTGAGTTATGTGAAAGTAAGATAGGTTTGTAAAATATTGTATGGGATAGTTCACGTCTTAGTTCAAGAGGCATGATTCCGGTTTCAAAGGGCAGGTTGTTAATAAGAGTAGTTTTAAGGGCTCCTAATGCGTACCTAAGCGCAGAGAGGTTAATAGTTTTTATTTTGTTGTGTTGTGAAGATGGTGCGTTACCCCAGATAAATAGGCCGAAATAAGTTTTGAACATTATTTTTGAGTTGGTGATATTGATTAATGTGGGGTGGTTGCAGTTGTATTTGTGAACATATATTTGTAACCATATATGTATTGTAACGATTCTATGTATGTACATTTGCATTATTCTTCTTTAGTTAACCATACTTGAATGAACGTAGTCAAACCGAACGGTCGTCTACTCTATTTCTTTTATTTCGTTCTACCGCTGCACCAAAAACTTTAACAAAAAGGTTATGAGCCCAGCAACGTAAAAGTCGAAATAACAAGTATTGTAAAAACGTGTTTCGGAAAATCTAGTAAAAATGTCGAGTGCGGTATTAAATATCGAAAAACTGAATGGCGACAACTATGATAGTTGGTCATTACAGATGAAAAGTGTTTTAATTACGTGTGATCTTTGGAAGCACATTGTGGGGAATTGTCCAGAACTTTTCACTAACTTCGAAAAGGCACAGTGGTCAATTAGTGATCAAAAAGCCCTAGTAACAATAATACATACATATAATACATATAAAGAATAGTGGATTCGCGGTCGAAGCATGGTGGAAAGAAGAGATATATCATGCAAGGGGGCCAGCGAGAAAAGTGACTTTGTTTAAAAAACTGATCTGATACAAGTTCAAATGCAATTAAAAATTAGCACCCCAAATTAACGAGTTTGTGTGCATCGCGGAAAATTTAAATGAAATCGATGTTAAAGTCCCGGAGGATTTGCTGTCAATTTGGCTACTGTGCAGCCTACCAGACGACATGGAAAATTTTGTGGTCGCCATGGAATGTCGTGAGCAGCTACCATCCCTAGGTCAATTGAAGGAGAAAATCCTGGAAGAGGAGCAACGTCGCGACCGTAGAGGAGAGGCAAGCGGGCAGGAACAAGCGTTTGTAACAGAAAAAAGAAATAACAGACAACGGCATCCGCTGACAGATCGAAGTAGCTACAAAGGTAACGAAGAGAGAGCTTCCAATATACAGTGTTATGCATGCGGAAAACGTGGACACATCAAAGCGCATTGCAAATCAAATGCAAAGACAAATTCAGCAATGAGCGCAATCACTAACGTAAGCAAAAAGAATAGTGAGCAGTGGATTTTGGATAGCGTGCTTCGGTGTCGCGAAAGAGCGTATTTCGAAAAGATAACAAAACGAATGAGATAATAATTTTAGCATCGGGAGAAAAAATATTTGCGCAAGGCGTAGGAGATGTAAAGTTAAAATCACTTCAGTGCACTGACATTTGTTTTACGAAATGTTTTATTTGTGCTCGAATTGAACAATAATATTTTATCTATTGGTTAAATAATTAAAAGTGATCATTTCGTGAAATTTACAAATAATAAAGGGCGCATATATAATAAAACTAGAAAAGCCATTTTTCGGCTGATCGTTCCTATGGCAGCTATATGTTATAGTAAAGCGATATTTATTATATTCAGGAATATGTTTGGATATTGCCTAAAACTGTCAAATTTTCTTCTTTTCTCAGTAAAAGTTCTTTTTCGGCCGATCGTTCCTATGGCAACTATATGATATAGCAAACCGATATACATAATATTAGATATGTGATTGGGTATTAGCTAGAACGGTTAAATCCAAAATTTGAAAACGATGTCTTAAAAAACAAAAGGGATTTGGTTAGGAAATAAGGTTTTTCGGCCGATCGTTCCTATGGCAGCTATATGTTATAGGTTGAATATCGAAAAAAAACTCGTTATGCCTATCGATTGGGAGAGTCTTTGTGCCAAATTTGGTAATTGTAGGTCTTACCGTTTCCGAGATCCGTGCGTTCATACGGACAGACGGACAGACAGATGGACAGATTGACACGTCTTTCGACGCTGATCAAGAATATATATACTTTATGGGGTCTGCTACGCCTCCTTCTGCCTGTTAGATACATTTGCACAACTTTAATATACCCTTTACCATTTTTTGGTACAGGGTATAAACAATGTACGGACATATTAACATACGCGATTTAAAGACACTCGCAAACAATAAAATAGTGCACGGTATGAATCTAGACGACGGGAAAGAATTCTCGTGAAATATGCTTGTAAAATTACAAGAAAACCATTCGAAAAATTTGATGGCATATTCACCAAAAATAAACTAGAAATAATTGATACATATATTTGTGGACCCATGCGTGCAGCGTCAATAACGGGGTCAAGTTACTTCATAACATTTATAGATGATTATACACGATATGTAACAACATATTTCTTTCGGAAGAAATCGGACGCGTTTAATGTATTTAAAAACTTTAAAGAAAACGTAGAAAAACAATCGGGTTGCAAAATAAAATGTTTAAGAAGCGATAATGGTAAAGAAGAAGCGAATATGTAAACGCGGAATTTGAAAAATCTTTGCGAAAAGCCGGTATACAACATCAGACGACAGCGAGTTATACTCCCCACCAGAATGGAATTGCGGAAAGGGCAAATCGAACGCTTGTCGAGATGGCGAGATGTATGTTAAGTGCAGGTGAATTACCACAACTTTTATAGGCAGAAGCCATAAATACGGCGACATACTTGCGTAATTGTGCATTAACCAAGTTGATAAATAACAAAACAAAGTATGAATGTTGGTTCGGAAGAAAGCCAAATGTCAAGCACTTAAAAAGGTTTGGATGTGATGCAGTTTATTTAATCAAGAAACCAGGTAAATCCAAATTAAGGATTAAGAGGTAAGTTTGTATTGTAGGTTATTCTGAAAAATCGAAAGCTTATCGGTTATACGATGAAAGCAACAGAGCATTCATCGTTTCGCGAAATGTCATATTTTTTGAAAAAACTTTTTCAAATGTAGAGGACAGATGTGAAGAGGAATATAAACTTAATGATTTTGAATTTACGTCCACAACAGCGGAAAACAGCACTTGCTATGAAAATCATGATGAAAAAGTTGTGGCCATAGCTGACGAAGAAAATGAAAACGCCAGCGCAGATGAAGAAGAAAATAATGTGGTTGCAGACAAGCGAATAAGAGGACGACCGAAAATTGTACGTAATGGCAAACCTGGACGTCCAAGAAAAGAAAATAGAGTGGCAGAACAAAGCATTAATCATCTCGAAATCGCAATTCATGCGAACGATATGGAGAATCCAATGACGGTAAAAGAAGCATTGAATAGTAAAAATGGGGAACATTGGAAAAAGGATATGAAATTGGAATACGACACTGATCAGAAACTAAACGCACTCGCGACTAGCACTCGGTTTGTTGAAATAAAAAAAATGAGTTTGAATAGTAGATTTGTCAGGCGGACGAACCGATCTCTGATTTGATTTGTTTATTTTAAAATGATGAACAAGAAAAAAGTGTGCTCTTTGCACTTGCTGTGCAAGGCTTTATACAATTAGAAATTGAGTGAAAGTATAAAAAGTTGAGTGGACTGTATAAACATTGAGTGCACTGTATAATTGAGTGCAGGAACTAAAACTGGGTGTTTAGTTCCCCAACATACCGCCCCCCCTGAACAATTGGTTCAGGAAAGTGGCAAGAGTTTACGTTGTTCGGCCAGTACTTGAGAGTCGGTACACGTCGTGGTGTGTTTTGACTCGGGCCAACACGATTGTGGCATTGATAACCAGTCGGGTCCGTGCCACCATAGCGAATGATTGACCAATTCTGATGGAAGAATGCCACGTGATGCACAATCAGCTGGATTGTCGGCCGACCGCACATGATACCAATTCTGTCGAGGGCAAACATCTAAAATATCTGCCGTCCGATTGCAAACGAACGGGGTCCATCTACGAGGTGGCGATGAAAGCCAGTGCAATACAATCTCAGAATCACTCCAACATGAAGTATCTGAAATGCGCAAGTTGAGTGAGGTTTTGATTGAAACGATAAGTTTTGTTAATAAATACGCAGCGCTTAGTTCTAAGCGCGGAATGGATATCGGCTTCAACGGGGCAACCTTGGTTTTTGCAGCGATGAGCGTTACTGTGTAGGATTCGTCAGACAACTGTACTCTGCTGTAAACGGCAGCAGCGTATGCTACGGATGAGGCATCTGCGAATCCGTGAAGTTCAATAAAGTTGCCAGAAGGAGCTATGTGCCGAGGTACCCTGACATTAGTGAGGCTATGTAGCTCGCGCATATATTTAATCCAGCGGTCAGTCAATGCGGCTGACAGTTTATCATCCCAGCCTAGTCCAAGACACCACAATTCTTGAAGCAGTATTTTGAACAGTACAACACTAGGTGACACTAACCCGAGAGGGTCGAAGATTTTCGCCGTCGCCGACAGCACACTACGTTTTGTTGGTTCATTGTAATTTACGTCAGGTGTGCTTATTGCTATTTGAAATTCATCTAAGTCAGGGCTCCACTGTAATCCAAGTAGTTTAACACACGACATTGACCTTTCAGAGTCCAATTCCGTCGGTTGATGTTCACATAGTTCACTGGGTACTGTATCAAGCAACTGCTGACAGTTCGAACACCATTTTTGTAGTTTAAAATTAGCACAGGCTAACAGTTCAATAAGCTGTGATTTTAGCTCAAGAAGTTCATTAATTGTATCACAACCGGTAGCGATATCGTCTACGTAAGCGTCGTTTGAAAGAACACGAGAAGCACGAGGATAAGTCTGTTGGTAATCGAGTGCCAGTTGTTTTAGAACGCGTACCGCGAGAAAGGGTGATGATGCAAGTCCATATGTCACTGTAAGTAACCGATAATGTTCAATTGGTGAATTTTCATTTTCCCGCCAAACGATACGTTGAAAATTAGTGTGTTCGTCAGCCACTAAAATTCCACGGAACATTTTTTCGATGTCAGCTGAGAACACGTACCGATGCTGACGAAAACGAACACACACACCAAACAAATCGCGTTGAATTGATGGGCCAATATGAAGTCGATCATTTAGTGAATTTCCGTTGAAATCTTTACACGAGCCATCAAACACAACACGGCACTTTGTGGTTGAACTGTCTGGTTTTAACACTGCATGATGGGCGAGATAAAAATAATCAGATGGGCGAGAATTAATTTCATGAGGAGCCAAGCGAGCCATATGGCCAAGAGTTAAGTAATCACGCATAAATTTCACATATTGAAGTTTTAATGATGGATCGCGTTTAAACCTACGTTCTAAGTGCTTTAATCGATTTATTGCCTGTGGTAATGTTTGAAAAATTGTCGTAGCGTCCTTCTTGAACGGATAACGAACAATATATGTGCCGTCGGCACGACGGGTATGTGTCTCACTAAAATGAGTCTCCACCGGGTCTGCTTGGTTGATCTTGCTGATGGTAGGTTTCACATCCTCGATTTCCATAAAGTCGCGAAACAGGTTGTCAATGTTAGCTAGCGCATGATGACTGGCGGCAACTAAGGTCGGCTCATCACTGATGCATTGACCGGTTATAACCCATCCGAAGATGCTATTTAGTGCAATAGGCATATTTTCTCCAAACTCTTGACGTTCACCGGTGAGTATGTTCCAAAGTTGATCCGATCCTACCAGCACATCTATCGGAGCGGATAATGCGAATGTCGGATCAGCCAAAGGCAATTTTAAAATTGAATTCATTCCTGCAGACGAGCAGTCGATTGATTGTAAAGGCAGTTGTGACGTTATTTTTTGTAGAATGTAGGCACTTAAGTTGAAATTCGTTTTATTGTTCCTTGAATTGATGGTAAAATTTACGCGACCGCGAGTAATGCCGGCATTGCACGCTGATAAACCAGAAACCGATATTCGGCCATTCACCCGTGGCGAACCGATGCGCTGAACATATGATTCGGAGACGAAAGAAGCAGTTGAACCAGAATCAAGCAATAATCGGCAATTTACTTGATTCCCCCATTTGTCTATGACAGTGGCGGTTATCGTAGGCAGAAAAGTGCAAAACTTCGAAGTTTTATTTGATGAGAGCGCACTAACCGCTATATGCATTGGTGTTTGTATGTGCGTGCATTGAGCAACGGCGTCAGCAGGTGACTGCTCTCGATTGGAAACTGACGAATGAGAGTGTGAAGCAGACAACGATCGCTCAACATGTAAAAGAGTGTGGTGACGAGCGCTGCATTGCTTACAGTTATATTTTGATGAGCAATTTTGAACTGAGTGAGATGGAGAAAGACAATTAAAACATAATCGTTTTTGTTGTGCGACTTGCCTTCGCGATGATATAGGCAACTGAGTAAATTGAGTGCATTGCCAAATTGTATGGTTGGCTTTACACATGAAACATTCTTTGTCCTTGACTTCTGCAAGGTTAACGACCGCCACACGATGATGAGATGCTCGAGGGGAAATGCAAACCTCGAAAGTGTCACAACGATGCGAAAGAAACTCAAGAAATTCGTCAAATGTTTTTTCCGTACGATTATCGCATGTGTCTGCCCAACTTCGTTTGGTTTCCTCATCCAGTTTATTCAATAAAATTTGAATAAGCCAAGGATCGCGTGACGTCACATTTAATGCATCAAGTCCTCTCAAGGCTTGATCAGCACCATCAACTATTTTCCGTAGTGACGTCACGTGGGTCGATGAAACCGATGGCAATTGAAGAAAGGATTGCACTAGCGATCTTATAATAAGTGGCTTCCTTTCATATCGGTTCACCAAACGGTCCCAAGCTGTCTCGTAGTTGTCGTCGGTGATGCGGATATGTTTGATGACGGCAAGTGCGTCGCCTTCCAAGTACGAAACCAAATATTGAAACTTCTGTGTGCGGCTTAATCTTGGCTTGTTACCCACTGCACTGAGAAACAAGTCGCGAAACGTTATCCAATCTTCATAATTCCCGGCAAACTTTGGCAGTTGTATTTTTGTTAGATGCACATTTGACTCACCCTGATTAGCAACAAATGTCTCTAAGAATGTTGCCTGTTGCGCCGCAAGTCGCTCCAGTGGGTGATCCTCACGAAAAGTTGATGAATGGCCAGAAACGTCTGGCAATGTAGCTAGTTGAGCATTAAAAAGGTCATAGGCTTCGAAATATTCCTGCTCAGCCTGCTCCAGCTCAGGGATAGGGTCAACGAAGCTTTCCTCTCCAGCATACGCATACAACTCTTGACTGATCTGCTCAAACTCGCGATATGCAGTTTCCAGTCGTTGAATGCGATTCGAAAGCGCCTCCCTTGTAGGTGAAAGAAGTGGTTGCCGTGCAGCTTGGTGGGAGCGTCTAATGGACAGTCTGACCCATTCCTGTTTACGAAGCAACGAATCCATAGCGATGAATTTTATAGTACACGAATTTAAGCACGAAAGTGTTTGTAACGCGTTGATTCACTTGCACTAGTTTTGAAATCCGGCTCGAAGGACCAATTTTGCTATGATCAGAAACTAAACGCACTCGCGACTAGCACTCGGTTTGTTGAAATAAAAAAAATGAGTTTGAATAGTAGATTTGTCAGGCGGACGAACCGATCTCTGATTTGATTTGTTTATTTTAAAATGATGAACAAGAAAAAAGTGTGTTCTTTGCACTTGCTGTGCAAGGCTTTATACAATTAGAAATTGAGTGAAAGTATAAAAAGTTGAGTGGACTGTATAAACATTGAGTGCACTGTATAATTGAGTGCAGGAACTAAACCTGGGTGTTTAGTTCCCCAACATACCGCCCCCCCTGAACAATTGGTTCAGGAAAGTGGCAAGAGTTTACGTTGTTCGGTACTTGAGAGTCGGTACACGTCGTGGTGTGTTTTGACTCGGGCCAACACGATTGTGGCATTTATAACCAGTCGGGTCCGTGCCACCATAGCGAATGATTGACCAATTCTGATGGAAGAATGCCACGTGATGCACAATCAGCTGGATTGTCGGCCGACCGCACATGATACCAATTCTGTCGAGGGCAAACATCTAAAATATCTGCCGTCCGATTGCAAACGAACGGGGTCCATCTACGAGGTGGCGATGAAAGCCAGTGCAATACAATCTCAGAATCACTCCAACATGAAGTATCTGAAATGCGCAAGTTGAGTGAGGTTTTGATTGAAACGATAAGTTTTGTTAATAAATACGCAGCGCTTAGTTCTAAGCGCGGAATGGATATCGGCTTCAACGGGGCAATCTTGGTTTTTGCAGCGATGAGCGTTACTGTGTAGGATTCGTCAGACAACTGTACTCTGCTGTAAACGGCAGCAGCGTATGCTACGGATGAGGCATCTGCGAATCCGTGAAGTTCAATAAAGTTGCCAGAAGGAGCTATGTGCCGAGGTACCCTGACATTAGTGAGGCTATGTAGCTCGCGCATATATTTAATCCAGCGGTCAGTCAATGCGGCTGACAGTTTATCATCCCAGCCTAGTCCAAGACACCACAATTCTTGAAGCAGTATTTTGAACAGTACAACACTAGGTGACACTAACCCGAGAGGGTCGAAGATTTTCGCCGTCGCCGACAGCACGCTACGTTTTGTTGGTTCATTGTAATTTACTTCAGGTGTGCTTATTGCTATTTGAAATTCATCTAAGTCAGGGCTCCACTGTAATCCAAGTAGTTTAACACACGACATTGACCTTTCAGAGTCCAATTCCGTCGGTTGATGTTCACATAGTTCACTGGGTACTGTATCAAGCAACTGCTGACAGTTCGAACACCATTTTTGTAGTTTAAAATTAGCACAGGCTAACAGTTCAATAAGCTGTGATTTTAGCTCAAGAAGTTCATTAATTGTATCACAACCGGTAGCGATATCGTCTACGTAAGCGTCGTTTGAAAGAACACGAGAAGCACGAGGATAAGTCTTTTGGTAATCGAGTGCCAGTTGTTTTAGAACGCGTACCGCGAGAAAGGATGATGATGCAAGTCCATATGTCACTGTAAGTAACCGATAATGTTCAATTGGTGAATTTTCATTTTCCCGCCAAACGATACGTTGAAAATTTGTGTGTTCGTCAGCCACTAAAATTCCACGGAACATTTTTTCGATGTCAGCTGAGAACACGTACCGATGCTGACGAAAAC
>JBAMBQ010004431.1:0-19040 GCA_037044495.1 Stegana nigrithorax | reverse complement strand
AAGATGAACTATTAACTAATACAATATCGTCGAAGAATCGTAAAAGCCGCAGCAATTAGCTGAGTTGTTAAGTGCGGATTGAGCCTTAAGCGTTTTGTTTATATATATTTTTGGCTTGTGACTAAATAATGAATAAGCGAATAACGTTCCTAACAATGGGGAAAAGTGCTGTGTCATTACTTACTTCCAATCTATTGCGAGCATTTCGCTTAAATTAGCTGAAGCATTTCAGCAAAAGAAGAAAAAATCATATGTTAATATGTCATTGCGCTAAAACTAATGAATAAACAAAATTTTGGCGAACAAGCGAAAGAAGAATTTTTTTTGTGTGTGATCACTGACGGCATGTCATAACGCTCAGTGAGGAAAATTTTTCCCAGCGACGGCGACTACAGAAACGAAATAAGTGAAGTTGTCAAACTATAAGAAAATTAATAAAAAAGGGAAGCAAACAAAAGTCCAAACAACACCCGTTCAATTTCAATGCGTTTGAGGATCTTTGCTTTTAAAAAAAAAAAAAGAGAAAAAAATCACATCAAGCCTATGTATCAACTCCGGTGATCAAATAAAGTAACAAAGTGCGTCGCGCAATACGCGGAAAGAATTGGCAAGTTGACGCGCAGAATTACTTGTCGATGCAACAGAAAGAGTGGCGGAGTTTGCTCGCTGCCGCGTCTCCCGCGCCCACTGGATCAGCTATTATTGACGTCCTGGCCACTGGAGCAGCTCGGCGGACGAGATAGTTTCACCAAGGGGACCAGCGCATTAGTGTTTATTTTTTTTGTGCTTGAAAATTATGTATTCTTTGATAGTTTTTTTTTTGTGTTTGATTTGCCTTTGCATACAGAATTAAGTACAAGTGAAGTGTCGTGGCAGGCATAAGGCGCCTTAAAATTTTCCCTGTACATATCCTTTTGCTTAAATTTTTTTTCATATAGCTTTACAGGAATTCGCGCGAAATGAGCTCATGGAAACGCGGATCGGGGTAAGCTGAATGTACTTTGATATATTATTGTTTTTTTATGTGTTGGTTTTGGCGATCAGCATTTTTTTTTTTTTTGAGCAGAGGAAAATTATTCTGCCATATGCAAGCATTGCCGTCGGCAAAACCAAGTCGCGACAAAATCATACATTTTGCCTGCCGTGACTTTTCTTAGTTTTCTTGCTTAAACGCCAATGATGAATTTTTTTCATATATTTTTCTTGCATGTACATTTTTTTAATTTCCTTTCATTTATGGAAATTTTGTTAATTTTGTAAAATTTCTTTTTTTATTTTTTTTTATATTTCTTTATATTTTTTTATATTTTTTTATAAGATATTTTTAAGTGAAGTTTTATTTTATTTTTTTTTGCCAATTTATGTATAAGTAAATTTTGTCCATTTTTTCTTTTGATTGAATTTTTCTACATGTAGCTATATTTTTTTATTGTCATGAATCTTTTTTATTGTTAACAATTTTTCTCAACAGATTTTTTTTTATGTTTTTGTTAACGGTCAGAATATATTTTCTTCTAGCTATTTGTATATTTTTTTATTTTTATTAAATATAAATAGTAAAATCGCTTCGTTTCATTTCGCGAAAACTATTTGTTAGCATTTAATTCAATTTTTGTTTTGCTGCGATGAGTCGAATCTTTGATTCTGTAAGTTCATGTTGTCGTCCACTAGTAGCAATCATGATTTGCTAGGGAGGTCCGACTGGGGGTTCCTTGCTGCGCAATAGGCTGGCATAATTAACACATTAAGGGGCCATTCCAAAAAATATTCAAGCATTTTATGGCTCTGGAATGGTCAAAGGTAGGGAGGGCGAAATTGATGCGGTGTCACCTCGCATCTGTTGCGGCAAAACGCAATGTAAAGGAGATTTTTCTCTCCGCCGATGGATTCGTTTTTTTTTCTTTTTTTTATGTTCTTTATCTATTTCTTCTTGTTCTTGACCTGAGTCGTGTTCTCTATTATGTCGGCTGCGGTTGCAGATAATTGTTTTTTTTGTTACTTGTCATTAGCTCGTATTTTGTTATAGCACGTGAAATTAATGAGAAAAATTATATAATACGCAGGCGATCTTAGTGTTAAGGGAGGAGCAAGACCACCACGACCACTAGTCGACGAGCAAGGGCCGGAACATTTCAATCGCGTGTGCCCTCCCTGGCAGAATCAACAGCGGCCTGTCGGCGTCGAAGTGAGCGACGCGTTACAATGCCACACAGCACGCGCAACAATGGACTTATTGAGAGGCGAGTTCGGTGAACATTTTATTTCACGTTCGGGACCGGTCAATTGGCCGCCTAGATCGTGCGATTTAACGCCTTTAGACTATTTTTTTTGGGGCTATGTTAAAGCACATGTCTATACAGACAAGCCCGCTTCAATTGACGCATTGGAAGACAACATTGAAGCATTTATTCGAGAGATACCGGCCGAAATGTAGGAAAGAGTATGCCAAAATTGGACTAATCGGATGGACCATTTGAGGCGCAGTCAAAGTTAACATATGCATGAAATAATCTTCAAACATTAAATTATATGTACCGAACTATCGATTCAAATATATATTTTAAGCATTTTTCAGAATTTTATGTTTTTTTTTTTTGAAAAACTTTCCTATAGCTTTTAAAAAAACACCCTATAGAACGATATAGAATTACGTTTAATATTCAATTTAACGTTAATTGAGAACGAATTATAGCAAGATTTATTCGCGTGATTAAAATTATACCGCGAGACGGAATAAGTTGCGTGATCAATTGCCAACTGGTATATAAAAATTTATTAAAAAGACGATTTTTACGATTTTTTAATTGTAAACGCATTTATTGAAAAATTTTAGTAAAATTTTATTAAGCAACTGCACAGCTTCATCAATATCAATCATCGAATTTAAAGTAGACCAATCCGTATTTAAAAAAAACTGGTTAAGCTTACCAAAATCAGTTTTTTTAAAACAAAAAGATTTACTAGCTTTCTCAATAGATGAATTCAATGAAGATGTCTTCAAAAGAATTTCTAGCTGAAGAGGAAGGTGGTAACTATCTGCAGGGGTAGATAACGGATTGGACCTACGCAGTTTTTAACTCAAACTTTTACACAAAGAAATTCAATATTATCAATGAAAGGGGTAAGTACTTTATGAGCACATAGAGACGATCTAAAAGAAATTTGAACAACGTTTCTCGCAGACTAATCTCTCCTAAAAGTAACAATATTGCTATTAAAAATTTCTGAGCTTAAGATTTCTGGACGGAGCCAGGTTTAAAAAAAAAAATAATAGCAGGATCAATGGAAAAGCTATCAAAAAATAACCTTTTAAGTTTAGAATTAAGTCCTCTAAGTTTTGAAACGATATCTATAAAGTAGACAGCTGAAAATCGATTATATTTTTAAGTGAAACTTCTTTAGCAAGGTGTAAGTCAAAAAAAAAAAAAAAAAGAAAAAGACGTTACACCTGTAGACAGGTTTTATGTATACATTTGAATGTAATGCCGTGCAGAATAGTTGTTTGATTGGAATTGGTTTTTTAGTAGAATCTTAAAGTCAAACTATAAATACTATATACAGACTATATTGTCACTAAGTATATGTATTCATATTTAATTCAATGAGCTCTCACGGAGTATCCTCATCAAAGACTCTGATATGTTCGTTTGCGCTTTATTTTTGTGTCTGCCTTACATATATGCAAATCGAATTTAATAGAAAATTTTGTAATTTTGAATGAAGCGCTAATTGCCAAAAAATAATAAAGAATCTAAATAAATATTTAGATAAAAAAAAACCAAACTGAAACACCAGTAAACTGATCGTTGTTACTGCCATACAAGCAATAACATCGGAACATAATGATGTTTAAAATTCAATGAAATAATGAACAGCAAAGGTGTACGGCAGTAATTTTTTAATTTTAATGTTTAAATTTTTATAAATAAATTTTTCCTGCTGCGCTTTATCGTGTGTACCATATGCACAGATCGAATTTTCTTAAACTTTTTTATAAAGCCAAAAAAAAGAAGAAACTAAATAATTCAAATAGACTGTTATATTCCTTCTTCTATTAACGTATGTTTACATTACATATTGAACAAAATTGCTAATACACGTACACTAACAACCACAGAGTGAGCAGAAAAAAACCACGAAGTTAGAGAAATAACAACAAGACAAGAAATGCGAGCAGAAAGGATATTCTTCGGCTGCTTGTTCAGCAAACAACGAAACGTATTGTGCATAACAAGGCATGGCACATAACATTCATAAAATCAAAGCTGTTATCCGCAAATACACAAAAACTGTTGTGCCGCTGTTAAGCCTCGCTGTTGCGAACAACATTAACAGAGCGAGTTGTTGTGTGGCTGTTGTGTAGCTGTTGTGCCGCTGTTGATCGCTGGCAAGCCGCTGAAAGTCGCTGTTAAAGGGTCGCTTAAAATTTTGTCAAAAACGAATCTTTCTTGGATATTATTTTTTGTCTGTTATACATATTGACTGGGTTTTTCGAGATGTTCGACTCGACTATCATCAACAGTGAAATTTATCATGACGCGAGATAATGCGTCTGCGTTTCCGTTAACGATGCCTTTTTTATAATATGGCTCCTAGAGCGAAATTACTAGCACCTGTTTGTAATACGAATTATCTGGGTAAGCTAGAATCGGGACATTTATTAGTAAAGTTTTTAAGTTGCTGAAACTGTTATTGTATTCTTGGTGTTCTAGGTTTATTTCCATCTACATCTGCTTTTAAATATTTCGTAAATGGTTTGCCTATCCTAGCGTAATCTTTTATAAATTTTCGGTAGTAGCCTATTATGCCTAAAAATGCTTTTATCTCTTTATAATTCTTTTGCAAAGGGGTCCGTTTTCTTTGAAACTACCCAAACAGGTGCATAATACGGGGAATGGCTGTGTCTAATGATTTTCTTTTTTCAACATTTCTTCAATTTGTCCTTCTACTTCTGCTGCAATGGGAGCATTGCCTGTTGTTCTAATCTGTGTTTTATCATGATTGTAAACGAAAGGTCATTGTCCTCAGCGTTAAAAATAAAACAAAATTTTTTTATTATGGGTAATAAATTTTCTTTTTTTCCCAATTTAGGTGGTCCGTCCTTATCGGTGCTTCAAAGTTTTTTTCCATAGCGTTAACACAAAAATTATCTTTCTTCACGATCTTGCAGTCGTGGGCAGAATTCTTTGATTATGTTATTTATCGCTTCTGGTTCATAAGCTGTATGTTAATTTTTTGTTTCCTCTGGAGTACGATTTTCGCTCGTTATTTCCATTGGATTATCATTTTCCTTGGATAAAAATTGTAGTGGTAAATCGTTATCACCAATTTTGATTTTATTTTCTTTAAAATTAATTATTGCATTTAATGGAATCAGTATGTTATTAAAAATTAAACCATCATAATCGTTGTGGAATTTACAAACGAGAAATTCCAATTGACATTTAATAATGTCTTTAAGCTGAACTATTGGTTGAAATCTGTTTCAGTATTTTCAGCCAAAATTTTCTCCCGAAATTATCAAAAAATAATTCATAATATGTTTTACGCAGCGTGTTGTAAGCATGGGATGTAGCGCAATCAGTAAAGCGAAGACAAAAGTTTTTTTTCATTTCTACACACTGCCTGTTCGTTGGTTCGAAAACTACTGTCGGAAAGAATTCTTTTTTATTTTTTAATTTTTTAATAATATTCCTTATTTTAATTTATTTACTTATTAGTATATATATGCTTTTATAAAGTTTTTTTTTTAATTGAGGTTGAAAATGCTTAAACGTGACACACAGGCAAGCCAACTGCCAGCAGCTGCCTGCAATTAAGGCACTATTAGTGAAATACAGTGCACAAATAAAATTAATTAATTTAAATTAAACAAAAATTGTGCTTAATAATTAATGTTATGCATGTAAATATTAGTGCATCGTAAAAATTTCATGTCAGACAAAAAACAAAAGCAATTTTTCTATGTTTCGGTGTTTCGTTTATAACATGGGACATCTACAATGTTTCGTGGAACATTATTTTGAAATTGTTGGATCAATTGGACATTGCTGCTGGACGGACAGCCCCAGAGTTGGGCCCCACATGTCCAGACAGGTTTGAGAATTTGTTTGTAGACCATAAGCTTGTTTGATATTGGTAACCTAGATCGCCGACCTATGAGCCATTTTATAGTCTTGAATTTTAAGTTAAGCTCCTCTATTTTTGAGGACATGCTCCTTCCATCGTAATTTGGCATCCAGTGTCATGCACAAGTATTTGGCGGTGTAAGCGTGTGGTTCTGCATACAATTGATGAAGAGCGGGAGGTATCGTATTGTTTTATTGGTAAAGTCAACGTGAACAGATTTTGTGTGGTTCAGCTTTATCTTCCATTTTGCGGTCCATAGCGTCACTATATTCATATCATCAGCCATATCATCAGCGAATGTAGCGATTTTAACATCTTAAAGTGAAGGGATATCATAGCAGATACAATAACGGACCTACAATACTACCCTGTAGTAATTCGGCTTGGATGAGTCTAAGGTTAAAGTAATAATCTCCCTCTTTTACTCGAATGTATCTTTCTTTGAGATAGGATTGGATGATGCAGTAATATTCAGATGGCAATATAGATTTTATTTTAAACAGCAGGCCGTCGAAAGCATGCGATGTCCCGCTGAGCAGACATTTTGCTCTTCAAGTGATTCCTCGATGACATATTCGGTGGATTTTGTCGATTGTTGAGAGTTTTATTCGAAAACCAAATTGATGGTAGGGCACAATATCTTTATTTGCTATTATTGGTGATACCCGCTTAATAAGGATTTTTTCGAAGATTTTGGACAATAGCGGGAGTAGTGATATCGGTCGATATGAGGTGATCTTGTGAGCAGGTTTGCCCAGTTTTAGGATAGCGATAATATCTGAAACCTTCCGGATCGATGGTACGAGTTGCAGTTTTAGTACAGCATTATTTAAGTGAGTTAGTTTCGATATGCTTACTAACGACAACTGGCGAATTGATTCTGCTGTTATCAGGTCGAATCTTGGTGCTTTTCTCGGTTTCAGGTCGTTGTTGATGACTTCTATTATCTCAAGCTCAGTTGTTGGTATTAAATCTGAACTTGTCGGAGTGTGAGAGTGGTTAGGGTTAAGCTCATTAGTCGCATTGTGTTAAGCAAATCGATTTTTTAAAAGCTATAGGAAAGTTTTTCAAAAAAAAAAAAACATGAAATTCAGAAAAATGCATGAAATCTTTATTTGAATCGATAGTTCGGTCCATATAATTTAATGTTTGAAGATTATTTCATGCATATGTTGACCTTGACTGCGCCTCAAATGGTCCATCCGATTAGTCCAATTTTGGCATACTCTTTCCAACATTTCGGCCGGTATCTCACGAATAAATGATTCAATGTTGTCTTCCAATGCGTCAATTGAAGCGGGTTTGTTTGTATAGACATGAGCTTTAACATATTCCAACAAAAAATAGTCTAAAGGCGTTAAATCGCACGATCTAGGCGGCCAATTGACCGGTCCCGAACGTGAAATAAAATGTTCACCGAACTCGCCTCTCAATAAGTCTATTGTTGCGCGTGCTGTGTGGCATGTGGCACCGTCTTGTTGAAACCACATGTCATGCAAGTCAAGCTCTTGCATTTTGGGCAAAAAAAAGTTGGATATCATCTCACGGTAGCGTTCACCATTCACAGTTACGTTACGATTCGCATCATCTTTGATGAAGTACGGTACAATGATGCCACCAGCTCATAAACCGCACCAAACTGTGACTTTTTCTGGATGCATTGGTAGCTCTTGCAATGCTTCTGGCTGATATTCACTCCAAAATCGACAATTCTGCTTATTTACGTACCCATTGAGCCAAAAACGAGCTTCGTCGCTGAACACAGAAGCGCGCGATGAAGTTTCTTAACAGAGCACGCATTTTGATAATAAAATTCAATAATTTGCAAGCGTTGTTCGTTTGTAAGACGATTCATAGTTAAATTATAGACCAAATTGAAGATGTTTGACAGTGAAACAAAACATGAAACGTGCGTCAGCTGTTTAAACCAGTGTTGCCAAAAAGATACGAGCTAAAAAATCACCCTTTATATCAGAGAAGTAATCAGCAAGCACTTCAGCTTTTTGATTGTCATTTTTGGCTCAATTTCCATCGAGTTTTCTTGTTGGTGTTCAGTGAACTATTGGCCTTTAAAAGTTTTTAATGCATTTCATTTCTAGTGATAGTTTATTTGGCATCTCTATTCTGACAGCAGCTGCCTAAAATTCTTCCGTGCACACTTTCCACTCGGGGTAATGCTTTAATGTATTTTTAATTAGAACGGCAGCTCCTCCGCGTGTATAATTGCTGGGATGAATAGTGTGATGAATAAAATGGTTTCTGAATTTTATGTAGGGCTGGTTCGTGAAATGTGTTTCTGCGATAAGGCAAATTTCATTGAAATTGATTTCCAATTCACGTTGGTGCTAGACCGTTGGCATTCCAGAGCATTATATTTAGATTTCTAGGCTTCATAATGTCCGGTTATAAGATTTTCAAGTTTCGTTATACGCGTCTGAAGACTTGTATAAAATATTTATTGGTTGCTTAATTTTGCCAGTATTTGTGCCAATATATCCTGTTCTACCATCTTTTGCGTATTTGTATCAAAATGAATGAGTAGCTGGGCTTATTATATAGGACAGGTTTATTCGCAGTTGGTCGATCCGTTAGATTATTTTCCGATGAATTGGTATTATTGGTGGGCACAGGTGATCCGTTCAAGTTAGGTTTGCCGATTTTTTTATTTCGGATAATTTGCAACTGTTTAGCGACAGTGCAGCCTCTACAGTTTGCTGGGTGATTATCCCCACAGTTACAGCACTTTGGTTGTTCGGTGCTTGGTTTTTGGCATTCTTTGGTTGGGTGTTTGCCAGTACACTTTACACATCTTGCAGGCTTTCCGCAGAAATTTTTAGTATGGGAAAATGATTGGGATTGTTTGCATTGGGGTATAAGCTTGGAGCGTCGGATTGGTTCAATGGTTACAATGCTTTTTAGAATTGCTTTAATCTTGAATATCTTGTTTATATCTTTAGATGCTTCAAAGGTTGCATGAACATATCTAATTATCCTTTAGAGGCCCACGATAATTTTTTTGCGGCGCTTATTATTTTGAAACCTTGCCGCTTGAGATCGTTTACTATATGTGCAGGATCACAAGTCTTTCTTAAATTTTTTGACATTACTCTTATTGGCCTTATCTGTTTATTTTCATAGCTGTGCCATGGAGTTCCAGATGCATTAAGCGATTTAGTTACATTTCTGTAGTCATCAGTATTGAAAGTTGAAGCATTAAAAACGCCATTGTTGACTGTAGCTTAACCGTAAAGTCGGCCTTTGCGTTTATTTTAAGGATATCACAAACTTGACCATACATAAGGTTGCCAGCAATAATTATTGGAGGGGGTCTTTTAGAGATTGGTGGCACCAAGGGTGCTGGTTTACTAGATGACAAAATATGCTTTTCAACTTGTTTAAGAGTCGAATTGGCCTTACGCTTTTTGGCGGATGTTTGCGCAAAATCCAATCAGTTTCGCGGGCTAACGCGACTTTATTTTTTGTGTCGGTTTTACCAATTTCATTTACAGTGGAATTATTTATTTTAGCAATTAGTTCGGCAATTTCTTTTTTTAGTGTCACGCATGGAGTAGCTGACTCTTGTACTAGTTCACTGAGAGCTTTGTTTGTATTCGTTAGCTCCAGGATTGTAGCTTTATCATTCTGGCCACCGCCTGGGGGTGGTGTGCGTGCAAGGCTCATTGTTAAGATAATTTAAGTATGTGTTTGGGACATTTAGTCGACAGATGTCGCTACCTCGACAGAAGACACAGTGTTGATAAGTAGTTGGTAGCCCTGTAAGAGTGACCGACGTATGTTGTGCGATGGAGACGGCCTTATTACCTCAATTGTGCGCTGATCACAGCTGATAGATATTGGAACGTATCCAAGTGCAGCTATATAGAGGTAAGTATGTTTCCTAATTGATTACCTTGTTTTTGTAGACAATTTTTGTTTAGGTAAGCAATAAAAGTTTATTTTCTTGCAGATGATGGAAGCAGTAGGAGAAGAAGATCCTCCGGAGCACCGACCACTAGCATACTAGCACAGCGCCTTCCCTCGGACTAAGGTGAGTCACTTGACTTCGTTTTGTAGATGATGCCAACTATACAATTTTAGATATTCGCGGAGCGCAACTCTGACAAGTCCGTTCACCAAGAATTAACGAATTAAAAGAACATAATAAGAATGGTCCGATTTCTGTAAAATCTTTGCGTCACCTTCTATTTACAACACTATAATTTGTGGTAATGTTTTTGCGTGGAATATCAAGGAAACGGCTATACATATTGGTTATATTATTTGTGTAATGTAATTAAAATTTGATCAAGGCATCAATTAGAATTTGATAATTGCTTGTAATTTGTTTTTGTAGGTAGCATTTTTGACACTAGGGTTGAATTCCAAAACAGACCACGGGCTCATGTGTTATAGAGTTGTCCATCTTCTCATGGACATTCCCTTTCATTCACTCACTCACCAATGGAGTGATGATATATGTATGATTAGATTTTCCGTTTTTCTAAATACTTCTCAATTTCTTATGACATTATTAAATGATCCTATGATTTTACCCCGAAGGGAAAAACTGTACTCTTTTTTTTTTATTGTAGTGAAAGTGGGAATGTCAAATTTTTCTTTTATTACAACCGTATATTGCAGAAATCTTATTATCGATTGTGCCGTTGGTATCTTCCATTTGGGATCACATAGTCCAGGATTAATTAAGGAATGTGTGGCACCTGTATCCATTATGAACTTAAGGTATCCGATTTTTGTTTTGATTTTTATATGTGGTATGTCGTTTCTGGGGCTAGAAAGTGAAAATTTCCACTGGGTTAACCATCATTTCTAGGTTTATTACTTCCATTGGTTCAACAGGTGGTTGTTGCTTTACGTTTTTTTAGAAGTTGTTGTTTTATAAGTTTTTTCCTTGGTAGTGGTATGTAATTTTGTTGCCATTGTTGGTTGTATTGTCCATTTGAATTATTCCTATTGGTATTAATATTATTATTTCTATAATTACTGTTATTGTTACCGTCGAAACTATTGTTATTTTTGCTTCGGATGTTTTTATAATTATTGTTATTACTATTATTATTTTTACTATAATTTCGATTGTTGTAGTTGTTGTTATGTCGATAATTAGGATTGTAGTTTTGACCACGATAATTACTATTTTGGTTATTCGAATTATTGTTTTGATTGTGTCCACCATTAGTCTGGTTATCTCTGTTGAGATCTCAGTTCCTTGTCCAGGTCTCTCAATATTTTTCATATTCTGCTACTTTTGGTTATTTTAAGATTTCTTTTTTTAAGCTTTGCTAGTGAAAAGATTGATGTACTTGTCTTCTTTGATTATATTGATAAATGTTTATTGACTTCGAAATAACTTTTCTCTTTTATCATAAGTTTTGTTGTTTTTTTTTTTTAATCTTTTTTACTCCGTTATGGAACGTAGGGCGTCTACAAGAATCATGAACTGTATGTTAATTTTCTTCATTTTCTTCACAATGCTGATCTCGATAGGTATTGTTGTAAACTGCTGAATCTTTTGTTTATTTAATGTATTATATTTCTCTTCACTCAATGCCTAATGAGTGCCTGCCGTCACAGACTGCCAGACGGGCATGTACTTTACTGCCCGCCACCTAGCCACACAGAGAGACATGTACAAACGTTACTCTACTGCCCGCCACCCTGCGGGTACAAACGACGATCAACTGCACTCCACAGACGGACAGGCGGTTATCGGAAAGCACACAATGATTTTATGTTTATTTATTTTGGCTAGCGCTCTGATGTAGGGCTTGTTATACATTTTATAGGTCGGCTGTAGTGCTTATATTTTGTACATATGTTAAGATCAGCAATTCAAGTCATGAAACCCTTTGACCAAACTTATTTTTACCTTCGCTTGATGTAGGTCGCTTATTGTGATGCAAGGGAAGAATATTTTTTTGTTTTTGCTTCTTCTTATTAGCAGTATCAGTGCTTATGCTTATGCTTATGATGAAGAAATTTTTAAAGTTATAAACCTCTACACAATAAAAAATTTGTTTCAAATTTTTTCAATATTCTTTATTTAATAAAAATGCATTTTAAAATAAGTACATATTTTATATTTATATTAGTAAGAACATATTTGAAATAAATTTTGTAAAATTTATAAATTAAAAATACTGTCAATGTCTTTAATTTCTTGATCTATAAATTTTCTTAGTAGCAACAGCATTTTTAAGTGCACAAGAACAGCGAGTGCCTTTAAACATTGAGTGAGCGTGATATGTAATACCTGTAAATACTCTTTCATGTATTCTTTTTAGGTTTATACAAATTATTTCACTCAAATTAAATATTTTGTTATGTTTTATGATTTCCTGCAACCATAACTTTTTTTCTGCGCCTAGATTAGATTCTTATGCTCTTTAAGTGTACAATTATAAATGTTTGCACTTCCTTTCAACGTTGACGTTCCATAATTCCATCTTAGTCCATGAAAATTATTCGTAAGCCAATGGTTTTGAAACTGATAAGATGAGTCCAACACATCAAAGTTATATGGTGGTCGTACGATGAAATTAACATAACAATTTTCGTGAAAGCAAATTGATATTTCCTTAAAAATAAATTTATTGTTCAAGCTTTTGAAGCCTTGAATGTCGATAGCTACGCATCCATTCATTTTGATGGTAGAAAAGAGACTAAATTGTCCTTCTGATCTCTCCACTCAATACACAATATATATTAATTTGATGATGAAGAAGTTTATAGTTTGCAAGTTTTTGTCTGCAAGACTGAAATCTTCATTGTTTATATTCAGTTGTGTGAGATCAAGACACTTCAAAATGAGACAAAAAAAAAAATCTGACTATTGAGTAAATAGCTTTAGTTTTTCGCGGAAACTTGAATGATACATGAGTGTAGAGCAAGACTTTAGAATATAAGTATATAAGCTACACATCTATTCATTTTCATGATTGAAAAGAGACTAAATTATCCTTCTGATCCCTCCACTCAATACAGAATATGTACTAATGAGGAAGAATACAATGTGCCAGTTAAGTTAAGAAAGTTTATTCAAAAATCAAAAAAAAAAAAAATGTTAGAGTAAGTTTTCTTTTAACATATTAATTATATAATATTAAAATAAAATAAATTTTGAAAAAAATTTTTTCATAATTTTATACTTCAGGTGAAAAATTGAGAAATTGTGTCATATCCAATTCTTGCGATTGTTGTTTAATTTGCAATTCAAAAGATGGTCCACTTGTTATTGATGTTATCGTATGAGGATTCTTATTGATGTATTCCATGTGTTCTTCCTTCAAATTATTTACGAAAGCCATTGGAAGGTATAAGTAAAACTCATCCTCAAGGAGACAGCGTATTCTATCTCCGAATTTAGTATGAACTTTCTCGATCAATGTGATGTTGTAATTGTTTCCCGAAACCATAGCCTTTACTGGTAGTATGGTTTTATACGGTTTGCCGCACTTTTTAAATATAGCTTGCAATTGAGCGTCCATTCTTATTGAAATAGCAGCGAATGCGAAATGTATAACTATCAAAACTCAAGTGAATATTAGAGTGAAGCGTTCAGGCTTTTTATACTTATTCACAACATCTTCATTTCTTTGTCTTCGTATCAAAAAGGAAAACTTAAACTAAGACATGAGCATTCTTGTAGATCATTGAATCACACAGATTGGCAAAATAAAAACTTTAAACAAACAAACAGATGATCAATGTTTATTCTATCTATTCAAAGAATTTATAAACCTTTTAAAGTATAAGTAAGCCTCCACATTTCCATGGAACATACAGATGGGAAAAAACTTTAAACATACAAACAGTTTATCAAGCGTCACTTGATCAGAAAAAATAAATAAGAATTTCATATCTAAGTCATATTTATTCCGATTTCGTTTGATCTCACGCCGATGATCAATGTTTATACTATCTATTCAAAGAATTTAGAAACATTTTAAAGTATAAGTAAACTTCCACATTTCCATACAAGTTATTATAGAAAACGAAGCTCAAAAGTACACAAGTCTTTTCAATAAACATGTTGTCAACTAAAATTAAAGATTTTCTTGAGAAATTTGCTGATGTTTTAATGGAAGAGCATTGGTTAACTTTTGTAAATGGATTGGATTTGATTCTGAATGCGGAAATCGTTGGATTGAAGACATCCAAACATGGAACACATATCGCAAATTGTCATTGGGCAAACGATAATGCAACATCCGGACCAGACACTTGTGGCTGCTGCTTCTATGAGTTCAGATGTGCGGAGATTGAAAAATTAATAAAACGATATGAAAGCCTTCATCAAAGAATGCTAAACTTGTAACCGAATTAATGTATTAAAGAAAAAATAAAAAAAATTAAATAAAAAATAATTATGTTGTCGAATAAAGTTAGAGATTTTCTTCAAAAATATGCAGACGTTTTAATGGATGAACATTGCTCAATTTTTGAAAATGGATTACAAATGATTATCGATACGGAAAAAATCGGAATGGTTTCAACACGAAAAGGAACTCATATTGCTAATTGTTATGTGATCAATAAGAATGATGGTAGAAGCTCTTGCAATTGCATTCATTTTAAAGAATCTAGAGAAGATACTTGCGCCTGTCGACATTACATCAAAAGATGTAAGGACATTACAAATTTAATGAAGAGATATGAAAAACTTCACGAAGGAATGGCAAGTTTGAAACTATAAGTTTAGTTCGAATCAAGAAGTCAAACTAATCACAATGGAAAGCCAATCTCTCTTAAACGACAAATCTGGAAAAAATATAAAAAAGGAGATGGAATATAAGGTTTTTCAAAATCCCATCAAGAAGGATGACAAAGGATCCACAGAAGATAAAAACTCATCATCCAATATTAAATATTCAAAATTTAAATAATTGTTTCCTTTAAAAATGTTTAAAAAAATAATACATATTTAAATAATTTTATTTAATTATCTTTTATTAAATCAAATAAAAATTAAGACATAAATGACCACAATTATATGTGTTGTAATTTTGTAATTGATTATAATTATATTTTAGATTGCGTTTTCCAAGATATTTAATGATTTCCTTTGGGGGTTGTAGGTCTCCAAAGCTATCGAAATATTCCTTGCGATAATGATCCTTATAATATGCTACCCAATGAGTCCCATTTCCACTTGAAGAATCTAAATTTACGATACCACTTTCAATTTGATGTGGGCGTTTTGGTAGTTCATCTCGCATAAAAACACCTCTGAAATGTGGTATACACTTGGCAAATTTTTGTAAATCAATGTCCGTTAGTGCTCTTCTGGGTAGCTTACTTAATAGTTTTTTGATTGAGGTTTATAATAAAATCCTAGACCCTTTCGGTAGGGTTTAAGATAAAATCCTTTCCCCAAAGCAATGGCTTCCATTGTTTTATTATGACGAAGAGATTCTTCTAATTGTTGTTTGGCCGATTTCGCCTCATTAATCGCCTTAGCAATTGCTGCACCTCCTGTTGACAATCCGCCAATTGTACCGAGCGCTGTTAGTATTGGTATCAGTGGCAAGAAACCACCTATTTTTGGTACAGGTATTACTCTTGGAATTGTAATACTAGATTTTTTTATTCCTCTTAATGAAGATTTAATATTTTTTTTAGCAATATTTATGGCTTCCATAACATTTTCAGGTTTTACTTTTTTTAAAGCTCTTGTTGCATCTTTAATTAGTGATGCAAATGTTTTCTTGGTTTTTAAATAACGTTTTTTTAACTTTGTATTTCCACATCCCATTCCGAATTTAGTTTTGGCTTTCATTGCGTTTGTTACAAACCAAGCACTTGTTCGCTCACCAATGCTACTATCTTTAGATTTCACTCTTCTCCACGCTTTTTCAGCTAGTATTTTATCAGCAATATGACGTTGCTCTAGATCTTTTGATTTCGAGTAAGCAATATCGTGTTCTCTGCATGCACTATCAAGCGGATTAATTCCTTGATCACCTCGTTGTAAGCGTTTTTCTAATTTTGTTCCCGGTCCACAAAACTGATAGCCTGGTATATGCAGTTCTATCGGTAAGTTGTTAATAACTTTATTAAGCAGTCCAGATCCCTTGCGACTTTGTTTACTACTAAATGGTTTTGATTGTGTTAACAACATTATATGCTATTAATTTTCATATTAATTTATATTATGTCTGGTCAAACTAATAATCAGAAGATGACTAAGTGATATAAAAGCATGTCATATTATATATACTATTTTAGTCCTTATGAAGATGCGGTTCACAAAACAACATAAAAATATTCTAATCAGAAATTTTGATGGAGAAGTAACAACTCATTCAAACCACAAAAGACATAGTGCTTTATTACCGAACACAATCAGAGCATTAATTGTGGGTCCGTCAAATTGTGGGAAGACTAATATAATGCTTAGTTTGATAGAAAGTCCAAATGGATTAAAATTTAAAAACATTTATTTATATTCGAAGTCATTGAATCAACCAAAATATCAATATTTGAGTAAATTGATGAAGCCGATAAAGGGAATGGGGTTTTTTCCATTTTCCGAGAATGATGAAGTTTTACCACCACAAGATGCAAAAAGTAATTCAATAATAATTTTTGATGATGTCGCTTGTGAGAAACAGAATAACATACGTTCATACTTTTGTATGGGCCGTCACAAAAATATTGATAGCTTTTATTTGTGCCAAACGTATACACGGATACCCAAGCATTTAATACGAGACAATGCCAATATGATTATAATGTTTAAACAAGATGAAATGAATATTAAACATATATATAATGATCATGTTGGAACGGATATGAGTTTCCAGAAATTTATGGAGATGTGCGCTGAGTGTTGGAAAGATAAATATGGATTTCTAGTTATTAGTAAAGATAAATAGTTATTAGTTAATAAAACTTTTTTTTCGCTGTGTACTGTACTAGTCGTGCTTAGTTTGCGTTCCGCTGTTTTTATTTAGTTACTAGATAATAACTCGTGTTTTTATTACTAAATTGTGCGTTATCAATAGTGCTTTTCTCATAATTATCGGTAGTGGCATTAGAATTATTCGGTGCTCTCTGGTGAAATCATTTTATAAAAATTAAATTTCTTGGTGATTAATTTTGTAATTTTGGTGCTTTGCATTGTTTTGTTTTTGTAAACAAATAGCGAACACCTGTTTTTTGCGCGACTATAGTGTAATTGTTGCATAGTGAGTGACTGTTTTACTTTTTTTCATTCAGACTTTCACTTTCCTTTTTTAGTACTTTCTTCTACTTTATTAAATTTTAATTGCATACTTTTTGGCTTTTGCTTCCTCCTATCAAATCCTTAATTTTGAATATTTTAAAATTTTTTTCTAATTCATTTTTTCCTTTTGTAATCATGGCTTGTTGTTACGCGAAGTGTAAGAAATCACTTGATGCTGCTAGCGTTTCTGTATCGTGTTGGATTTGCGATAACCATGCACATGTCGCTTGTGCTGACTTGAATGGTCGAATCGTGGACAGCATTGCCAAAAATAATGGCTTGCGCTGGTCGTGTCCTGACTGCCGCCCTTCAGAAATTAATTTTTCCAAATTTGTTATGAAATCCTGTAATGCCTTTTCGGAGTTAGTAAAGGATTATAAACGGCTTGGTGAAAAGCTAGAAGATTATGAAAAATCTTTTGAGGAGTACAAATGTTCTGATTTGTCTCCTAAACGGAAGAAGGCCAAATCTTCCAAAACAAAAGTACCCCCTACAATTGTTATTAATGCTGATGACAGCCTAAATACTCCTGGTTGCTCAAATCTAAATGGCGACCAGGTGTATTCAACTCCTATGTCAGTTTCTCCTCCAGTTTCTTTTGCTGTGGCAGTTAATACAGGTGTTTCTAACCCTGCTATTGTGCCAAATATACAGCCTTCAGTTAAAATTTCACCTAAGCCTTTAGTTGTCGTTCCTGTCACGAAGGCTGTCTTTGTCTCCCGGTCGGCCATTGACACTACGGAATGTGATGTTAATCATTACATAGTTTCTAAATGTCCATCTATCTCTAATACTCTTATAAATAAATTTAAGTTTGCCTATAAGCGATCTATTTCTTCGTTTAAAATTATAGTCCCGGCCGATTATTTCGCGGAATTGCTTAAACCCGACTTTTGGCCTAGTAATTGTATTGTGCATGAATATGATTACAAAGATCGGAAAAAAGCACCACCTATTGTAGCTAATTTGGTCCCGGTACCAAAAAACTCAAAAAGTGCGGCAAAACAGAGAAAAAAGTAAATAATTCTCAGCTGTCAACTCTGTTGGTATCTTTTCAAAACGTTAGAGGAATTAATTCTAAACTTAAAAGGTTATTTCTCGATAGCTTTTCTTTTGATTCTGATATTATTGTCTTTGTTGAAACCTGGCTCCGCCCTGAAGTCCTTAACTCAGAAATCTTTAATAGTAATTTTGTAACTTTTAGGAAAGATCGGTCCGCGAGAATTGGTGGTGGTGTTCTGATTTCTGTCAATTCATCTCTATGCGCCGATGAAATACTTACCCCTTTCTCTAATAATATTGAGTTTCTTTGTGTTAAAGTTTTCGTTAACAATTGCAATATATTTTTGACTTGCTCTTATATTCCACCTTCATCTGATGATATTACTTACACGGCTCATGTGGATTCTATAAAATTCGTCCACTCTCTTCTACAAACTACTGACTATTTATTAGTCATGGGTGATTTTAATCTCCCACTTGTAACTTGGTCCCCCTCTGAGCTTTCTAATTCCCTTGTACCTGGCTCTTCGTGTAATTTTGTTGATGCAATATTAGATGATTCTCTTGAGAAAATAAATTTTATTAAGAATAGTATGAATCGTACACTTGACTTAGTTTTTACTGATCGCGCCACACATTTTTCAGTGCGTAGGTCTAATCC
>JBAMBQ010004427.1:0-62140 GCA_037044495.1 Stegana nigrithorax | reverse complement strand
AAGAATTAAATTATGCGCAGAGAAAAATCATTTTATATCTGTATTATCAGAGTAAACTTATCCAATATGTTTCTGAAATGTTTGATCGAAGTCGCCAAACAATAGAAAACACAATTGCATGATCGAAAGAACATGGTATCATAGAGAATACAGCCTGTTCTGGCCGCCCTTAAATGCTGACAACACGAATTGATAGGGAAACCCTTAAGGAAAACCGAGAAAACCCACATTTATCAGCACCAAAAATTAACGACAAATTGCAGACGCTTCATACCTACACGTGTGTGCGATGAAACAGTCCGTAGGGTTCTCAGGGCCAACAATATCCATGGTCGTATTGCACGGAAAAAACCGCTGCTTTCAACATTTTTGGGTCAGATGGGCGTCACATGGTCTGGCGCAAACCAAATGAAGCGTTAAAAGTTATAAACTGTAAACCAACAGTAAAACTCGGCGGAGGTTCAGTGATGGTATGGGGCTGTATGTCGGCTCCTGGTGTTGGAAAACTTGTATTCATCGACGGCATTATGGATAAGCAAGTATACTTATCAATTTTGAAAGAAAACTTGTACGCCAGTGCTGAAAAAATGGGGTTAAATTCAAACGAATTTTATTTTCAACAAGATAACGATCCAAAGCATACCGCTCTGGACGTTAAACTTTGGCTGTTGTACAACACAAAACATTTTTCGACACCACCACAGAGTCCTGAGATTAACCCAATAGAAAATCTTTTAGCCTTTAGGCTGAAAATAGTTCTACAAGAAGAATGGGACGAAATTCCAATTGGAATATGCCGAAATTTGGTGGAATCGATGCCTAGACGATTAGGAGCTGTGTGCGCCAACGATGGGTACGCTTCGAAGTATTAATTTAGTTTTATTTTTTGTTTTATTTTATTTGAAAAGTCATAAATTCAAAAAAGCAAATTACTTTTGTGAGATGTAAATTATCGAATGTTTTTGTTTTTTGTTTTATTTGCAGTAGAAAAAATTGATATTTTTTGTTGTTATTATGTTTTTCTAATATAAAAAACCGATAATAAAACATTACAAAAAAAAAAATAAAAATTTCGGTTAATGAATACCCTTAAAACTGCTTTTTCTCTCCAATTTACTAGTATTTTGCATAGGCAAAATACTTAAGTGACACACTGTATATATATACTTATAAATGCCCTAGAATATTTGTTGGCTTGCACTCATTTCTTCTATTTTCATTTATAGACCAATCGATTTACAATAAAATAATTAGACTATAATTAATATAATTTAATTTCAATAAGTACAGCGACATATGGTTTCTATTGATTGCAACACTCTACAATTTTTTATTAACGAGTATTCTTTATTTTACATTAAAAATTTTATTTACGTGCGCTTAAGTGCACTTAAGCTTCTTACAAATACAAACATAAACCAAATCTATAAAAAACTGCGAAAAGCTATAGTCAGAATGTCTATATTAAGGGGTTATAATAAACTAACACCTAAAATAATAATTTGTAGCTGTTTTGATAAAAATTCAGTGTTAAGCTATTAAGTAAATTTCAAGTTGCTGATAATATATTTTTAATATCATTTAAGTGAGTCATTTAAGACTACTAAAAATACTTAATAAGAAAACTTGAAATTTAAAAAATCATAAGATTCAACAAAAAATTTCTTACTTTCAATGTAATGTGCATTTTCCGTAAATATTTTGAAACATTTTGAAAGTTTGATTTAATGTCGTATAAAGTAAATTCATTACACTTTGCGAATTACGTGAAATAAATTTTAATCAAAAACCAAAAACACGTGCTCCAGAAAAGGAGCTTCGAAAGGAGCAGAACTCTAAACGAATTAAACCTCAACATAATCAAGTAAATTAATAGCGCAGAATCAAAAGGAGCGGTTCGCAAACGCTTGGTGAGGTGCGACAGCAGAGATCAAAGTAATTAATTATAATAATTAAAAACTTTTACAGACCCGAGTCGGCATGAGTCGAGAAAACTTGAGTACGAAGAGTTTTGCGCTCAAAAAAGTTTTGACATTTGCATGCGGAACTCAACGCACGGGCAGGCGGACAGACGGACAGACGGAAAGATAGACAGTGGGAAAGGGTTAGTGCGCGGCAATGCGAAGACGGCGACGTTCAGCACATATGTGAAGTAGGCGGAAGTGTGGGTGGTCGCGAGGGAGGTGGTGGTTGTTGAGGGCGTGTGTACCACATGGCAGCGACTATGGTTTATTCCTGACCCAAGTTATTTCGCTCGAATGTGCACAAAGTGCGGGAACCTGTTGAGATTTGAGAAATTCCCTGAGCAAATAATATATTCATATCTCGCCACCACCTTCTCTTATTTTCTTCCCGCTTACATATTCTGATACACTTTGGAACATCTTTCAATTTGCATAATAAGACATGGTGTATAGTAAAAGTGAAAATAGTTTCAGAAACTCTAAAGGTGTTGTGGATTTAGGGGATTTAATAGGATCAATTTTCTTCTATAGCGATCTTAGCTTCTCGTTTTTTCGCTATTTTTCTAACTTAACTCAACTAATTGTATAAAAGCGCTCAGACTCATAATTTTTTTTCGTTCTGTTATTTTACTGAGTCACACCTCACGTTTGTATTTCTATGCTCGTTTCGCACTTAGTCACACATTCATTCACTTATTGTTCGTGCTCACTGAGTTTTGCGTTGCACTTTTGTGAAACTGAACTCGTAGCTCATCCAGCATTCTAAATGAATTCAATCTCCTAAAGTGCTTTAGTTGTTTAACAAAACAAATTGGTTTGTTTTTGTAAAATTCTGAAGGGGACTCACATTTTATAAACTTTACTAACAACTGTAATTCACAGAGCGAGATTAAATGGTTTACTATTGAAAGTCTAAATCTGTATTTGCTTTATATAGACCAAAACGGTACATGTATGTATATGGTTAGTTATCAGAGTTTATCGCTTGCTCCAAAAGACATGCCTATGTCACATATTGATTTTTGCTAAATACGATATTTAAATATACTATTATGTGTTATCTATTGTAACAAAAACAAGTTGCAGGAAAGAATTTATTTATTGAATATTTTAAGCATATTAATTGTGAATTTTATTTTGAACAAAATTGTGAAAAAAACACTGAGAAAATTAACATTATTTATTTAAAATTTTTCTTAATTAAATGAAGTCTGCTAAAATTAAAACAAGATTTTACGAGTGGTGAAAGTGATATTTTCAAAAAAGAATTTTATCAAATCGACTTACATATAAAAAATCTTAAAAATGAGAAGTTTTAGTATTGCTGTGAAGCTTGCCAGTGCTATCGATCGTGCCGGTGGTCTTAACAACTTGAGTTTTTCCTTTAGCATCAGTGAAGATAGAGGTCTGACTAATATGACCAGATGAAGGTGATTCCTCACTTATGCGGCTATTAATACTGCGAAATAAAGAATATATTTAGCTTTTAATCAATTACAAACGATCAAAGGAAATTGTAAGAAATAAATTCTACCCAAAGCTGGGCGCCCCTTGTAATCCAGATCCATTAGAAATCTGACTTGTTTGGCTGGCAATATAAGTTGGGCCACCATCCGATGAAACCGAAGACGATGAGGACGACGAGGAGGAGACAGCTTGTCGACGCAATCGTCTTAAATAGTGAGCTGTCTGTAAATAAAATAAACCAATTAGGTTATCTATCGAATTTTTTGATATTTGATTCTTACGTGAGCGCTCACTGGGTGGACGACTGATTTGTGTCCTTCAGAGTCTAATGTGAAGAAAGCTTTTGGTATGAAATGACCAGCATCTGAAGTAATAGAAGGTTGTCAGTTAATGCAATGAAAATTGTACTTTATATGTAATATACAATATCAACTTTGGCAATGGAATATATCAAGTTCCCTCTTTTTTCCAAAACACAATTGTTTAATTTCAGTAAGAATAAAACTGCAAATATACGATAGATCGCGCTGCTTTGTAAATGTTCTAAAAGCAATTGATACATCCCATACAACATCTAGGAGTGCATTAGATGTCCGATCGGCGGAAAAATGACACTAAAAAAAACTTTTTTGTTTCTTGAAATACCATTTCATAATTTAAACACAATATTAGAACAAAATAAATACTGAATTTTGGATTGGGTGCAGGGTATTTTACAGTCGGGTGCGTCTAATTATAGCCCCTGCCTTTCTAGTTTTTCAATTTCATATCATGATAGTTGAATTCTATAACTGTATTTTCCACAATCAGTTGAGTTTTATGATAACTCGCTAGCATAACAGTTTTAAGTCACAAGTATCTCATCATTTATTTTTAAAGTTGAATGTTTACCGATTTGAAACCACTAAGCGATGATGTAATTCAAAAATTTAAAGCTTTAATCACTTTTGTACAAATGTCATGAATCAGAACTTACCGGAAGAAGCAGAGGCCATGAATAAAGCAGCAACGCAGCAACCAAAAAACAAAACAAACTTCATTTTCAGTTTTAATTACTTTTTACTATTATATTAAAATTCAAGAAACAAATACACCGATTTTTTAGTGATTAGTTTACGAAATAAAAGATTTAAGCAAGAAACTTGATACGACACAGACGTTGAAATCAACTAAACTGTTGAGAGTGAAACGTTTTCGTATTTATATAAACATTTTGTAGAGATGTTGATGTTGAAAAAACCAGAAAATGAAGGCAAAGATGAATAAGTAAGAGAATAAGCATCAAAAAAGTGTGCATATAATAATTCTGGTTGCTGCTCATCAAGAGCGAAAATTCATTATCAATTAGCATATTTAAGCAGAACTCTTTTAGAATCAACATTAATTTTTTTCTCTCTCCCCAAACAAATAATAATCACAATTTGTAATTATTAACAGATGACGGCTACATTCGATTAAAACAACTACTAGCTAATACAAAATATAAATTGATGAAAATGAAACCAACTCGAATTTCACCAATCATTCCAGATGAAGCTAGTAATCAAAATCAACGTAAATATTGCCACGTCAAAGAGTGGAAGTGAGTAATGTAACAATAAAACAAAAACGTGCAAACAAATTCACAATAAGAATTCAGGTTCGCACAAAAATAAATATTATACATATTCGTATGTTTCTAAAGCTGAGTAGGTTTCTCTTTTAGATGTATTTTTTTTTTTTTTATTTTTTTTTATGGTATCAATGATATTTTATTACAGGTTTTTCTTAAAAAGTGTTCTTTGTCTCTTAATATACTCATTTCTTGACACAAGCCATCGAAATAAAAACCTCTTTTGTAGGATAACAATTATTTTGATTAGCCAACATCCTCAGCTACTTAAGATTTTTGTCTCTTTTTCACACATTTGTAATTTTACAAAAATAACTTAATATTTTGCAGAAATTTTCAGAACTAGAAATAGTCATGGATTTTTTTATTCTGTACTTTTTTCGTTCGTTACAAACATTTTACTAATCAAAATAAACAAAATGTTTGAAATTTCAGAATATTGTCTTTGCCTACACATTCCTCATGATTATAGTCGATACTATTGAGAAGAGATAAATTGGAATATCGTATATGCCTTAAATTTTTCAATAGTTTTTTTTTTATTATTCTTGCAAAATTAAAATATTGTTAATAACTAAAACACAATTATAAAACAAAAAAAAAAAAAAACAAAAACAAAAATTGTACTAAATTTTGGATAGGATACAGGGTATTCTATAGTAGGGTACGTCCGACTGTAGACCCTGTCTTTCTAGTTATTATTATTCTTGCTAAATTAATAACTAAAGTATAAGTACATGCATAAATCGCCTACCAAAAATATATTTTTAAGTTAATAAAAAACTTGCACTCATGTGCAAGAATGTTTAAGAATATTTCTCGCTTATTCAAAACGGCGTCAAAACTGACATGAAAATGATTTCCCATTGGAATTTTCAGTTCATTAGCAAATGGTGACAAAAAAAAAGAAGGAACACGTGACCTTCGTTCTCTTTTCTGTGTTATAAATAATTTAAGCAAAAAACCCAATTAAAATGTTGAATCTAATGTTGTTGTTAAATTTGGTATTGTAGCCATACATTTGTTTGTTCCTTAGGATAAAGATAAGCTGTATTTATTTTAGCTACTTTTTTTTATGTATTTGCTATGAAATTGAATGGTATAAGCCATAGAATACCAATAAAAGTCATCATCTCAAAAATCTTAAATTAAATTTTGTTGCCGAAAATGCATGCCAAAACAATAAATCACAAACTTGGTGGCCAGTTTCGACACATTTTGCTGGTTCTCGGGCAACCTTGTTGATGCGCGTTCTAGATGAAGCATTTTGTCCCAGCTTGGCTGTCAAACATAATCACCTTACACCACAACTGCCCAGCCTCACCTTTCTCTCCACCACCATTCCCCACTGTATTCGACTCTTTGCTAGCCTGCCTATTTGTCTGCTGAGCCTTCGACGCGAAAGCAAACTTTTTGCGCAGTCTAAGGATAAATGCATTTATTCTCAAAGGAAATTTATATTTTGTATGTGAATGAAATATTTTATTCTGATATATAAATATATATATACATATATATATTTTTACCAACACATTTGTTTTTTTTTTTAACAATTTGTTCCTAGACATTTTTGTAATTTCAACACGTTAGACTTAGCAAAATAAATAAAAAAGTTGAAGTCACAATTTGTTGAAAACCCACCACTGTCCACTTTTCGGACTCAAATGATTTATTTTCGTCTCGACTTTTGCGGTCTTAGTGAGAAAAAAGTAATATATTGTTATTGTCGATGCTTCACTGACACTTCCCAAAGCTTGCAGGAAACATTCATTGTCACATTTGAAAAATAAATTTTTTATACATTTTCGAGAAAAAACGTGTACAAAATTTTTAACATGTTACTATGTGGTACATAAATTGGAAGGACAGAAGCCTTAGAATTCAGAGAACGAAATTATGTTAAATTGGAAGTATTTAATTTAATATAATACCTTATTTTTTGCATAATAATTTAATAATACAAAAGTTCATACCATTCTTTTTTTATTTTTACGAAGTTCTTGCAAATATTTTTAAAAAGTTGTGTTAATTAAAGGTTCAAGTTTATAAAGTTATTAATTTTATATTTAGTCTTTATTTGGCTTTAAGACAGTTTGAAATCGCTTGTTGAGTAACTTTCAATGTACCAGCGAGCTCTTCTGAAGTTTGGAATGAATTTTAGTCCAATAATGCCTCCAACTCAACTTTTCCAAATTTTACTGGCTTCCTTAGCATTCTTTGTCACTGGTTTCAAAATCGCCATTTTTAAAACGCCGTAATCAGTACTCAAATGTTTTTATTGATGGAACATGTTCCCCATACGCTTTACACAGCAATTGATATTCATCAACTGTACTTTTCTTCAAGTCGCAGTGATTCTCACAAACTGTGATTTTTGGTTAGAACACTTCAGCGAAATGACATATACTGATTTTTAAAGAGAAATGATGATGATTTAACATGAACATACAATATATTGTTACATCATCTTTTTTGAAACGCTCAAAACTTATTTCAAGATCCAATATTTTCCCGGATCTACAATTTTTTTTATTATATTTTACTATTAGCCAACATATGGTAATTAATTTATGTATTAAAATCAGATATAAACTATTATAAATTTTAAATAAACACTTTCTTTGAGTTTATGATGTAAATAAAATCATTTTAGAACGTGTTGCAATAATACAAACTGTGTTAATGTTGTTTAGCAACTTATCGTGATATGTATTTAAGAAATTGTTGTACCATTCAAAAAAACCTTTAATTTCAGGTGGCCTATTTTGACATACGCTGGATAAAGCTAGGAATTGTAAAGAACTATATAATTTTCGTACTGACCAAACTTATGCTATTACAAATATTGTATAAGTGCCAATCGATTTTTATGTTTTAAAAAGAAATTTTCTGAAGATCTACCACAGTTGAATTATTAGAGGAATCTTTAAAGTGTTAATTCATGATCAATTTCCATTTATGTAAAATATTATAAGCTACCATTTTACATTTCTTACTTTTCTCAAATCTGATGGCACCTGTATTTAAACTTGTTATAAAAAATACTATTTGCTAAAATAAAATTTGCTTTCTGGTGGCTCACATTTTTCTTTATTTCATAATAGACGCTTGTTTAAAATATATCCCTTCACAAAGCCAATCGGAAATAAAAGAAGGAAAAGAAAGAAAAAAAAAAAAAAACAAATGTTTAAACAGTTCAATTTTACTTGTCTTCCTGGGAAAAACAAATAATACTTCCGATGTTTACTACTGACTGCAGCGACACACGCCGTACTGCATGATTACATCCGCCCAGGAAGCTGTACAATGTTTCTAATAAGCTTCGAAACTTCCTTCCGTTCTTCGTTACGGGCTTGCTGCCTTCGATGGTTGCTGTTTAATTCAACGCAATACTTTCCAATTGGTATCATCCGCAATTTTCACGCCCACTTTGTTTGATGATGACAAATCTAGTTGCGTGTTTTGCGATTTGCGCCGTTTATCAGATTGCCTTTTTCTCCTTACTGTTGCTGCTTCATCGCAGCGGTATAATTATGTTTATTTTGCGTTACCTTCTCCTGCTGCCGTTAAGGTCACGTGGCGGTGCACTAGCTGACTATCGCTTAGACAAGAAGCGAGCGAGGAGTTCAGCGCACAAACATAAACGACACGTGTTAATCGGCGGTCGCATGTTCGAACTACCCTCAGCGGTAGGTAATTGAAACGCATAGCCCTTGTCTCTTTTGCTGCTATGAAATGGTTTCATTTAATTGTGCAAAAATATTGCAAGTTTATTTTATTCTTCGCTTGGGTCATTTATAACTAATTTTCATTATTCGAAGTGGTCAGAAGATGGTTTGCTTGGGCTAAACCTTTATAAATTTAACATAGAGTGTATTATATTTCCTTATGTTTTTATTTATTTGATGCGAAAGCCAAGTATTGAAAAAAGGATGAAATGTGTCAAATATAACTTTTACACTAACCTCCAATTGGTAACCTGTACATTCCTACGAGTACGTGTTGTAGTATGTGAGTAACTGAAGCGCAAAAGAAATTATTGAATAATCAATGCTTGAAATCATAAACTTTGGGATTTATTTATTAGCCATATGTCCACATGATTTAATAAGTATTTGCTAGAGAGAGAACGAGAGAAAGATACACACGGTAGCTGACCCTTGGCACGAAAAACATACATCATATATTCGTCTTAATGTGCTTGACTTAATAATAACCAAATTTATATGCATGGTTATGTGGTTTAAGTGGTTCATAATAATTTACATAGTAGAGGAGAGAGGACATAAAAGAAACAAGATGGTTACACGCACACATGCAAGAGAAAATAAGAAGAGCAATAAACCACAAAACATTAGTCGGAGAGACTTCTAAAACTCAAAGTGTCAATATCCATGTTTAAATGAATCCTTATTGAGGTTGCACAAGTGCATGGATACATGGAAGCTTGCCTGTAACTACATTCGAGTAGATACAGTAGCAAGCGTAAGCCCCAAGGATGCACAAACACTAATTCGCTACGGTAAATCAGCTCAGCGACTGATGACTGACGCACACAAACGAAGATATATGAAAAGGACAAAAAAAAAGGATTGTTGCTACATTATGGCTTCTGAGAAGAAAAGAAGACAGGAAAAAACATACTATACCATCACGCCCACATCCAGTGCGACAGATAATGTGCTGTTAGTTTGGCCAGACTGCTGGCTGCTAGACTGATGATATTTTGCACTCAAGCCGTCGTTGTTGTGCCATTGGATCGTATGTTTGTTTGTGTACGAACACATTAAATAGCCAAAAGGTTTTTCTCATGGGAACTTGCTTGAGCCTTAGCAACACACAGGAGCCACAGCCACTGCTGCTGCCGATGTTACCGTTCCATACAGTCAAATTCTGTTTAGGTGGTTTGTTTCATGTGAAGATTTCCTAAAAAGGACAATGCATAAAAAACACTAGCTGATCCTTTCTCTGTCTCACACAACAGAGCAAACTTGAATAACCAACCTTTAAGATGAGTCTTAAAAATTTAACAAACAAAAATTAATTATGAATACTATAAGGATATTCTTAAAAGTCACATACAGTCTAACTCCCGGGAGATTGTAACATATATAAACATACGTATACATTTACATAAATGCATATTTTGTCAATCTTTACAATATATCCCATTTATTTAATCATTTTTAATAAGAAATAACATCAGAACAATTAGTACATATATGTATATATTTATATTTTGCATTACAGAAAACCTTAAGCTTGATATCCTGCAATCTGGTGACAAATAGTAGAATTTTTAAAATTGTGGATATCTGCACTAAGATCACTGCTTGAAAACTATGGAGTGGTCTCGAACCTTAAACTCATTTCGAGTTATTCACTTTGTAAGCATATCTTTAAATAAAAAAAAAAAAAAACAATAAAAGCAAATTACACTTACAAATAAAACATATGAGCACTTCTTTTTCGCTTTAATTAACATTTTCACAAATTTCGTGCAAAAATACGCTCAAATCAGGCAGTTTCTTTCAGCCACCCTTTATGCTTTTGTACCCTTCTAGGCAAAAGAGGTTTGGCAATGAGTGTGAAGGGCAACAAAAAATTGAAATAAATTACCAAAACTAAAGGAACAACTGTTCGCATAATGAAGTCAAATTATATTTTGTAGTCGGGTTGAGCTTGAAATGTTAAGGATGGGTTTAGCAAAACAAATGAGTTAGCTACCACCCCGTGTATCAAATGAGTAGGGCGTTTGCCATTAACAGACAAATACGGAGAGAAAAAAAAGTGAACGCACGTTAGCCAGCTACACAGTAAGTTAGCCTGTAAGTCAAAGGTGCTCTTCGCGTAAAATTATGCAAATCAAATTCGTGAATGGACAAACCAAGTTGAATATGTTGCCATGGGTTGGGCTAAGTTGTTGTCTACACTTATCTTAATCCGCGAGCTGTTATTCACTCGGCACCACCAACTGTGCAACAGGGCGTGAATAGTGACATTAGTGTCAACAAAAATTTCTAAATTCATGCGTTATTGTTCTATCTCGGATGTCCCTACCTATTGTAGGTGACAGCTCGACATTTTAGCTATGTTATCATTTAATTCGATGAAATAAACACGAACATTGTTTGTTATAAACGATATAATTAATCTAGTAAATGTGCTGCAAATAAAAAACCTTATATTCTCCTTATCTACTCTAACTTGGCCCATGACATGTTATTCCTTTTTGTGATTCTCCAGATGATCAGTTATCCATTTAATTCATTCTTGAATACTTTGTGGCTATACCATCAGTCAGCCCTAAAAACCATATATTGTAGAAGTTTATGGAGATCGGAGTTGATGAGTTTAGACACTAAATGGAAAATTATTTTTAATAATTTTATTTTTAAGGGTCAACAAAGGTGCAGAGTATTACACGAGTATAAGTTAATTTTTTTTTAACACACCCGACTAAAGAATACCATGTACCCAATCCAATATTTAGTACAATTCTTTTTTTATTTATAATTGTGTTTAAATTATGTAACGATATTATATTTCAAGAAACAAAAAAGTTTTTTTTTAGTAAAAGCCATTTTTCGGCCGATCGTTCCTATAGCAGCTATATGATAAAGTAAACCGATATACATAATATTGAGACATATGATTGGAAGTTGGCCAGAACTATTAAATCCAAAATTTGGAGACGATATCTTGAAAAACAAAATGGTTTTGTCAGTATATGTGGTTTTCGACTGATGGTCCCTATGGCAGCTATATGTTGTTTATCGAAAAAGCTAAATGAACTCGTAATACCTTTGGATTAGGAGAGTCTTCGTGTAAAATTTTGTGGCTATAGGTCTGACCGTTTCCGAGATCCATGCATTCATACGGACAGACAGACGTAGATGGCTAGATCGACTCGTCTTTCGATTCTGATCAAGAATATGTATACTTTACGGGTTCTGCCACGCCTCTTTTGGCAGAACATGGATTTGAACAACTTTAATATACCCCTTACCATTTTTTGGCAGATCATATTAATAACGCTTTAAGTTTTATACATTTATTTATATGATCTGCAGGCAAACGTTGATTATTTAGTTAAATGAATAAATGGCAACTAACATAAAGTTTCTTTTGTTTTAATTGCGACTACTTTACGGTTTTGATGTTTTATTACTAAACAAGAGAAATAAAAAACTTCATATTTTACCTGCATTATTTAAAATTTCTTTTTAAGGCAATTGCAATCGTTTCTGGCTGCTTATCGGTTAAAACAATCAGAAGTTGAATAAATATAAACCTTATAAATATTAATAAGGGATACTTTTTGCAAAAACAAAGTCCCAAAACTCAAAAGATTGAAACGATTTTGGTTGCGTAGTTGAAAACAAGTTTTCACTTACCAATCGAGAATGTCTGGTTGATAAGGACTGGTTAGGTGTTTAAATTGAAATCTGTGAGAAAATATGCCAAACTGCAGACAAATCAAAATGCCGCATAAGTTAAAATATGAAATAAAAAAATGTGATAAGTATTGACAAATAAAAACGTAAAAATAGGGGCGATAGGCGATTTTGAAACGTACATTCAAGCCTTCAACATTTGTCAACTCTCATTCCTGAGTTCAATATTTTGCACTTTTAATTTTAAAAGTTTGTAATATATACATGTTGTGAAAATATTAGAACAAAAATATTGCTTCAAGTAAGCGAGCACAGAAACATCCTCATCCACACAGCAACCTCCTAACCAAAACTTTTATTTTGCAAATATTTAAACATACCTCAATCGTCCATTGTTCTGTTGAAAAAAGAAATCGTTGCATTTGGTCAAACACGTGTTTAAGATAATTTAATTAAATTTATTTGTATTTCATTCCTTTTTTCCACCGCTTGGGTTTTTTTAGCCTTTGAAAAAATAGTGATGAAGCGTGAGTGACTACCATCCAAGCCACTAACTTACCAGGAAGTCAGTCATCCAAGCTGCCCGTCAGTCAGCCCGAGGCTGCCACGTGCCTCGCCAAACTCTCGAACACGTTACAACAAGTGTTCTCAGCTTATGTAAGTATTTGGCTTGGCTCAAGTGGCAAACACTTCATCAGCTTCATTTCGTTTCGTTTAAGGGGTAATTTTTAATTGTGTGGCAAGTGGTCGCTTTTATTTAGTGTGTCGTAGGCTTATGTATTGTGTTAGTGAAAATGTCATTGGTCCAACGCAACTAACATCTAATAAAAAGAAAACAAGCTCCTTTTTTTTACTATTAATAAAGAATTAAAATAACATGTTTATCGCAAAAATTTTAAAATAGGAACGAATATCACAAATATTTTTAATATCACCGTCAAAGAAGATTTTGGATTTTAAAATGGATTTTTTAACAAATAAAAAGATAGGTTGACATTAATTTAGTAGAGTTTGTGATCTTTCAGCTTGTGAGAGTTGACTTTAACATATTATTTAGTATTAGTATTGAAGAAACATAAAAAGTGTTACGATTTAAATTAATTTTTACAACAATAATAAAAACTAAGATTTTCTTATATTTTATATTATAGGTCAGTTTTGAATTCCACAAACTTTCATACTTGACTGCTTTACATCCTTATGCGGAATATTTATAAAGTATAAATCATGCAAACGACTAATTATTAATTTAAAAGATTTTTTTACATAAAGGACGCAAATAAAACCAAACGGGTACCCGAGCTGCGTCGAGTAAATTATGGTTTACGTATGTAAATGTGAATGCATGTTGATATCCTGAATATCCATAAATGTCACATTTTTCACGAATGAGAAATAGAAAATACAATAAAAAAAAATTTTAAGTTGCCATGTGTAAGACATTGAGCGGGCTATAAATAACAAAACTGAAGGAAAAGAAATTTGAGGCGCGAACACTTTAATTAGTCTTTCGTTATTTATGTCCTGCCACTTTAACCAATAGCGAGTTCTTGCTACAAATAGATGTAAATTAGAATTAAACCTTTTACCTACAATAAGGTTGTACAGGACATAAACGCTCACCATGTAGATAGAGCATTATTTAAATTGTGAGTAATTAAATTGCATTATTATACCATAAATGCATTTCTAAGGTTAAAATGAAACTATGTCAGTGAAACCGAATACAATATATCTTGTCAACTGAAAATTTGTCTAAGAAGTCTTATACAGTTTTATAAAAAATATTTACAATAAAACTCTCCGCTACTTTCCTTGCGGCTCTTATGCTCTACTATGCTATGCTATAGGAAATCATGTATGTAATAACCTTTAAGAGTCGCACGCACTGCAACACGCATATCATAAATCTTTAAGGTGATACATGAAAAGATTCTGGCCGCTTGTATAAGAAAAGTTCATCTGTTGCTAGACAACAAGTAAAAGTAATCCAGGTATATCCCAATAGAATTGAGTAAATCAATAAACTGTCGGTTAAAATATTTAAAGTTCAATTAAAACAAAAAAAAAAGTCAAACAAAATTTCCTACAGTCGAATGCATCAGGGCAGAAAACAATGTCCCCAGACGTTGCTTATTAACAAAACGCCGGGACAAAAATAACTCAACTAAAATTAAAAATATAAAATGTTTGCACAAAATAAAAACAAAAAAAAAAAAAGAAAAGCGTTGCAATATGAAAATCAAATAAAAATATTTTTCTAAACGTCTCCAATGAAATTCAGAAGAAAAATTTTAGATTACCATGTAAGGAAAAGACTGTGCGAGTCATTAGCATAGTAACGACCACAAAATCCGTGCCACAATGCTGCTCCCGAGTGTATAATCGGCACTTGCCCAGTTCGAAGGGCGAAGGTCCTCAATTGGGGGAGTTGACGCAGCAATTGTCTCTGCGTCAGACGCTATTCGATTAACCCCTTTACAACGTTCAAGTCTCTATGGACAACGGCTGAGCAATTGTCAACGGTGCAAAGCAGAGATGATGGCCGACACGTACTTGTGCTTTGTCTCTCCCTTTCCCATCTTTCTATATATCGCGGCTGGCAGACTTCATTAAAAAAATTCTTTTTGTTTTTATTTGATTGTTGCGTTGCATAACTGTTTAATTATATATGCTAGTTTCTCTGCCAATAATTCTTCTTTCTATATCAGTAGTTTTGATTTATTTCAAATATCAGAATAATAATATAAATATATATGTATGTGTATTCCCAGAAAAATTATTTTGATTCAAATAGCTTAACCGCACGATCACATATCATATTAACATTTGCTCATATTGAGTGCAGAAATTTATATAAATAACTTACAAATTTTAAAAATTCATAAACAAGAAAATGCATCTTGATATTTGCATAAATGGAACGGAGGGTATTTCGAAGTAGTATCAATAGCGTCCCGATTGACAATTATTAGTAGGCGAATGCTAGGGATATTAGCTCGGCAATTAGACAAGTCAATTATAACTGTAATATTTTTCTCTATTAATATTTGTAGTGTGATATAGTGACAAAAATCCAAATCACATTCCTTGGGTATATTTAAATGGAGTTCCTACAGTAGATGGTTAATTATATTTTGAAATACTCCGATTGTAGAGATTTGATTGTAATACCTTGTCTAATACTTGGTTTGCCTAGATTTAATTTAATACTATGGCTAGTCAGAATGTGTCTGGATACAGTAGAATAAGCTTAAATTCCCCGATAGATAAGCTGCCTCGGAAAGAATATTTAGCAGCTTTGTATTGACGCTTAATTCAAACGTCAAATATTAGTTTACAAAAGAAAACAATCAAAAATATATATATATTTAAATCCCTTAACCAAAGCTTAATCTTTACTAATTCATATAAATGAGGCTTAAATCTATTTTAAGTTGTAGTTTAATAGTGAGTAAGACAATATTTTATTTCTTTACATACGATTTGTGTTATACTCGTATTTTGTAAAACTGAGCAAACTACGTATTTTCATTGATGGCCACTAAGAATGCCCATCATATATTGAATGGTTTATTGTTTATGATTACTTTTTCAATGTCTAATTGAATTTTGCCAATTTCATAGCGGTAGAGTAGCGTCCTAATTGATAAAATTTAGGATTTAGGAGACTACAACACAACATGAAAAAAATGAATGCTCAGTTGGCTTGCGAAGGGCTGTTGTTGTTGTGGTTGACCAACTCACTAATGGGATTATCCTACCCCTCACATTAATTCACAGAATACAAACTCTTGCTAACTGTTTTGTTCACTCCCTGTATTAAAAGATTGAGCTCATAAACTCATGTGCCTTTAGGTAGTCCTATGTCCTGTTGTGAATGAGCACAGAGTATGTGTGAAACCGCAAATGCGGAAAATGCAAATCGATGTCAGTAAGTTGGTGCCAACGATCCTTATACCACAAGCCTGTTTCAACTGAGTTGGTTCGGATATGTCTCGCATGTGTGAATTCTTAATGTCTTTGCCGTAGCGGTTAATGTTGACGCTACCAGCTGTTGTGGTTATGGCCGCTGCTGTCGATGTCACTAGTGATGATGATGAAGCGTGACAAATTTTGTGGGTGGTTTCACTTGTGGTTTTATTTTTGTTTTTCGATGTAACGCTGAGGATAATACAAAAATGTGTTGATAACTTTACCAAAATATTTTTAGGCATAAAAACTTTTGCATGTTTTGGACTGCGCTTTCAGTTACCCAATCTTTCTCTCCATTTCCAAAAATACAAATAAAATTTATTACTAGCAGTCATCGTTATTTCGAAAGTTTGAAAACATATAAGTTGTTTAACAGTCACAGTTTCAATATCGATATATATAATAAAATTTAATATTTCTATTTTACGATTCAAGATTGTTTATCTTAACATTACTTGTTATTCTGTTTTGTATTAGTAATCACGAAGAAAACTGACGAATTACAAACCATAGACAAGTCGTCTCTTAAGGCAAAATGCGCCTTGGTTAATAACTAATAAAAATAAAATTTAAAAAAAAAATAAAATTTAAAATTTCTATTTTACTATTCAAGAAGTTATTTGCGAAAATTTTAACTGTGCTGATGTTGCACTGCTTTAAAAATGCAACTGTAGCGAACTGCCTTATCGACACAAATTCAAGAGCACATGATTCTCTCTTCGTTTATATTTGCCAACAATATTTGAGCTCTTGATGATAGAAGAGATAGGAAAAGTGCCTACTCACTCGCACTCACATCCCACATTGAGACAACCAATCAGCACATAGGAAAATTTTAGTGACATTTTATTGAAAATCTCGAATAATTTTGCGGTTTCTTAGATAGGGAGGCGTTGTCACCTTGAGCACCAGAGTTTAATATATATTTGGATTTGGAAACAAGCAATTTGGCCGATGCAGCGAAAATTAAACATATCCGAGAGTATCTCTTGTATGTTTAGGCTCCAGGGCGATCCCCTTGCAATCGTTTACTCCCAGAAACTTAAATTTTAGTCTCTATATACTGTTTCAATATATTAAGCATTAACTTCAATACACTTAAACTTTATACCTAAATGCCTACGACCCCCCCTTGGTTCTCATCAACTAGGCTACATCAATCCACAACGGTGTTTGGTCCAATTCACAATGTTCCTTAATCCCATAATCCCACTCGTGCTGTATTGTCCCGCTTCTGATGGTGCCTCTCGTTTTCGCTTATCTTGCTCAGACGTATCTCCTCTCGTTCCGACATATTCACTTGCTGCTGCGCACGCCTCTTTGCTTCGCCCACGTGTAAATGAGAAGCCCACTGTTTTGCTCGTTGGTGTCATGGTGGTTGCTACTGATATGACGCTACCTGCTGACAGTTGTTGTACTCATATCTGCATCTCAGTAATTTCTTTATGCTCTCAATGGACGCATGTTTCCCATGCGGTGTATGTGTGAGCGGACAAAAAAAAAGAAAAAACCACCACTCCCGCTTAGCATTGGCTTAGAGCTGCCATTCGTAGTTGGGTATTTTGAGCGATATTGCTGTTGTCATAGCTAGATACTATTAATATTGTTGGTGTGTTTTATTTCATTGTGTATCGCTTGCCTGTTTCTACAGTCGTCGCAAGGCTTCTCGCTCGTGAACCAACCGTTGGTTGCTGTTCAAAGTCGTCGTCATCTTCGTCGAAACCGTTGACGACGACCACGGGCTGTTCCTCGTTGCCTGTTGTTGTCGGCTTGAGTTTGCGCGTAAGTAACGTAGCGGTGAAGGCAGCAGCACAAGCAGCACCAGTTTCAGTTTCTGGCGTCGCATTGCACTGCGGGATTCAGTTGGGGTTTAACAGCCACTCGGGACGGTAGAGCGCGCGCCGCTTAAAACTTGTTGCGAGACCAATTTTCCGAAAATTCCCTAATTCTCTACGGTGCATTGGAACCATTTTTCGTATACGCGTTTGCCGCTCGTTAATAAAATTCATTGATGCTTCAATTCGAAATATTTGCAACTAAAAACATAAAAAATTTAAAAATCTGGTTTTACATTAAAAACTTTTAAGCGATTCTTAACAAACGCCTAGAGCCATAAAAAAAAACAACTGTTCAGATCATTTGCAATTGATTGACGATAGCTCGCTAGAGGAAGTCCCATAATAAAATACAAAAGTCTAAAAACCTATTGAACTCGTGCATTTAATTATTAAGTTGTGTCAGTAAAATGTTTTGTTAGATAATTTAATTAACTAGAAACAACAATTATTTTTGTGGTCCCAGTTTGAACAAGGCCTCCGTTGTTGCTTTTTTGTTTTTGCTAATACAGCAACCCCAGGTGTTTTAGTATAGCCTCCAAACTGCGTTCAGACGAGCCCGTGCCGGGTTTCAGCTCGGCGTCACCATGGCCAACACTCGAGTTGGAGTGGGGTCGCAAATTGTATCCCTCAGCAGGTCCGCGTTCAGCTAGTGGCCTCATGTTTGGTCTGCCACCCACGGCTGCCGATATGAATCAGCCACGCGGGCCAATGACTTCGCTCAAAGAGGAGCCACTGGGGGCACGTGCCTGGATGCAACCGGTAGTCGATCAGACCAAGTAAGTAGATTCATATTGGTTCTGCGATCAATCGTATGTTCGCTTGTGTTAGTGTGAGATATACAAATGGCTTAAAAGGTGGCTATCGTACAACAAGACGCGAATCTCTAAATTTATAATATGAATTTTTTTAACTTACAAAAGTGTGCATATTAAAAAATGTGTTAAGTAGCCTAAAATTTACTATGAAAATATTTCATACTCAGAAACCATATGTAATTTATTTAAACAATATCGTATACGTAAATCGGAATGAGTTAAAAATTAACTTTTTTTGTCAAAGGTTTAACATAACCGGACTGCTAGCTGCACACACATTTCACACAACAAAATTACTCAATTCAGTTGTCATATTAGAAATGTCAGTAATAGCATACACATTCTAAAAACATACCTATATACAATCCTCACAACTAATTTGTAATCAAAAAATTTTGCTGCAACAATTTGATATTTTTCCTTTTAAGTTGCTTGAGAAAATAACGACTTATAAAAGAGAGAGAAGAAGAACTGTTGTTTGTTTGTTTATTTGTTTTTGTTAAAACCGGCAAAACGTTCTTTACTCTTGGGACAATTTATTCCATTGACCAAAGACTCCACACCAGATTTACCAGCTTTGGTGTCAATACAAGGTTGGTTAAAAGCTAACGGTAACAAAATCGCAACAAAACACGAAAAGCGCCAAAAAAGAAGGATGCTAAAAGTAAACCAAAACAAACTAAAAAAATCCCCAAAGCAACAACAAGGGTAGCGATAACGATAACAGTAAAAGGGAAACACAAAAAAGCCGTAGGAAAGTTTTATCAAAAGCTGGCATCGCTACCCATGAGCAAAATTAAATTTGCTCAAGCCACGCATAAAAATGTGCGTAAAACACTCGAGAATAAAACACACTCAATACTATATTATCAAAACACTCGCTACGTCTTTTGAGTTGACTTTTAACTTGTTAGATAAACAGACAGAAATGATTTTTCGTCTGCTATGCTTTGTGCGTGCCTGACTCAGACGACGCGTTGGAGCCGATTTTGTGCTTTTCTTACGGCTCTTTGGCTTGTCAAGCCATTTCATATTATATGGAAACTGTGCTCCATTGTGCTTTGCTGTACCATTTTATATGCTCAAAGGGAGGTTTTATTTTTGTCTTGACTTTCACTTTTGCTCATTTATTTACTGTGTGCGCTTCATGCATTACGATTTACCCAAGGGGATGTCTGCTAACAAAGCTCTGTTCTCCGTTTGTTTAGTTGTAATTGAGATGCTCTAGCGTGAGATGTTCTTGCATTGTAACAGTTTAGCGCGCATTTGTGATATCGAAAGTGAGTCCTACACTACGGCCGCGTCAGTTTTATTGAGAATGACTGCAGGATTTCTGCATTCAGCGACGGCAAATTATCATTATCAGCATTCAAACTCGCATTCCAATTATTCGCAAATTCAGCATCACAACAACAACGACATCAATAACAACAATTTTAGTTACAATAAAACCATGCGCTGTGAGACGAGGTAATATTGTTCAATGTATATGCATTAGGAGTTGATTTCCTACTAAAGTGAAATTAAGATTCTAAAATATTAACGAATTAGTAGAGCTTATGAATAAAGTGTCAGTTTGTCAAATGCATATGTATGTCAATGCTTCAGGCATCCTAGAATAATTGCAGTTTAAAAATTTTATTATTCATTTACAAACCATACTAGCATCTACATCAAGGCTTTTCATCAATAATTTTTACATATTAAAAATACGCTCATTCAATTTAGTTACCTACGATACGTACTTTAAGAATGCTAACAAATTATGGTAGTATATTGTGTATATCATATTTCTCGGCATCTGACACTTCAAAACCAGTACTGGGACCGAAAATTTAGTTCTTTCATTAAAAAGTTCAACATCTTAATTATTGCTGCTAGCTATTCTAATGCACGCGTCCGCCCATTTATCACCAAGAAAATTTACACATCAAAACGTGGGTACTCATTAGGTTATAAGTCAAGTTGCAAACCAGGACCTTATACTAAGTCTAAGTCTAATCCCTAAAAGGCAATTTGCACTAATTATAAATTTATAAAAAAAACTACTTCTGTTAACTGTTATTCAAAAAAACCGAGGCTTAAAAATTAGATACATTCAATCAATGATACATGTTTTATTCCGATGTATATTTCTCCAATGTATAAGTTATAAGAGCATTGTTTTATCCTTAACAAATCGCTAATCCAATTTTCAATTGGCAGTTCATACCTTAAATAAAACAACCGACGATTGAAAATCTAATAAAATGGAGTTTAAATTTTATATGCTTCTTCTAATATTTTTATTGCACAGCCTAAACGTAGAACGAAATTAAGACAGACAGCACACACAGCGATATAAACTACCTGAATGAAGGTCTATATAAGTGTGTAGCAACCATTCTGTGCACCGACAACTGCACAACGTGAACCGTGTGTGTGAACGAGTACAAATGGCAGACATGTTACATTTTGGTGAAAGGTTATTGTTATTGCATCGTTCAAGTCAACATACTGAAATAGAATAAAACGCAAAAATACAAAAAAAAAAAAAAACCGACAACGAACAGAAGTTGATATGTCGTTGTGGCGCAAGAGTTCGCTAAAGTGTGGCGGAGTATTGGCATATTTCGCGCTGTTGGGTGATCTGGCTGGATGGTAGTGCGGTGACAGGGTTTGAAGGCAGTCACTAACCGCTGATAGCACCGTCATAGATAGACCTCTAGAGTAGGAATCGGTTGGTTGTTTGCATTCGACGCCAATTTACGAACAGCAAAACAAAAAACAAAATAAAAAAAATAAAAATAAAAAACCAATGAAACAAAAAACAGAACATTCTGTGGTCGTTTTGCAGTTGATTTTATTATTTGAACATTTAATTGTATGAAATCGAGGCTGTGTTCTTTTCGAACGGTTTGCTTGTTGATTATTTCTATTTTATTTATGTATACATTTTTTCCTCGTTCAATTCGACAAGCGATGATTATTATCAAGATAATTTTTTTTCCCCTTTTTTTTCTTTTTGCTGTTTTTTTTGTAAATGGTATGCTTTGTTTGGTGTTTTGTTTGCCAGAATTTGAAAACTTTTAGTATACAATATGTTACATAATATTGTTACTTGCCTTTTCAATAATCTCAGCACAAATAAATTTGAAATATCATTGATTTATTGACAAAAAATTTTTGTCTTGCTTGTTACATTTATTATTTGTGACACTTTCGATAAGTGCAGCCACAAAGTTGGATTAAAAAAGAACAAAATGAAACTTCGCTTACATGTTTGCAGTCGTTTTTAACTCTTCCCAACATATATAAAGTTAAGGTACTCGTATATGGAAGCATTCAGGAAAATGCAGTTTTTGTTTAATTGTGTTTTTAAAATTATCATGACGATGTGGTCGCAGAAATAGACCATGACTAGACAATGGCTTTATTTTCGAATATAAATACAATATATGTTTGTCTTTCATTATTTATGATTTTCAAACAATATATCAAAATTTGTAGTTATTTTAAATTGGCAATCAGATTTATTCTTTGACATTCACATATTTCTAAATATATAACTAAAAGAAGGAACAACTAGGAAGAACATCGGCAATATGTGGCGAATAAGCAAATCGAAATTTGTATCTAATGCACAATCTTTGATTTCCTTATTCTTTACGTTAAGGCGGTTACCAAAAATGTACCATAGAAGGTCATGAGCTGCACTATGCTTTTAGCAAAAAAAATACATACATTTTTGGTCTTGGATGAACGCATGATACATGTTACTGCTAAGTTACTCTAAATTTGCTTCTTGTACAGCAGATGCATATTTTAATAACAGAGTTTTGGTTTACTTTTTCTTAACAAAATTATTTAAATTTTAAATATAGCTGTATAAGTTCACAAGAAATGCTTAAAAGTCAATTTTAACATTTTTTTTTTTGTTAAGGTAGGAATAGTCAAACGTACTTATACTTGTTACTTTCTCAGACCAAAAATAATCAAATCTGTCTGGGTACTTACTCAACCCCTTTAAATTTTCGAAGAAGTCCTGAAATATTCTGAATATTTTTTAATGCCAGTAAAACGAAAAATTTTCTGTCTGAAGTCAACACCCTATGCTCAATTTCTTTTTATAGTGATGCCCTCATTCATTTTGTCCAAGTATAAGTTTACGGGTACACAATAATTTTTTAACTATTTATCACTGGGTGTATCATTATGTATTTTATCCTTTCGCAAATGTGTATATAATTGCGCTTGCCACATGACACACGCTTAAACTGAACAGAAGTTGCTTCTTGACATTTCCTGAATAAATAATAAAATCTGATAAAAGTTGCATTTTCTAAATTAAATTGTTTGGTTTGAATGAGTATGCACGGTATACATATATTCATACGAATATGCACTATACACTACATAGTTAATGCAAATAATGATATCGAATAGGACGGCAGTTTACCAAAAATACGGAAGGGGTAGGTAGTTAGCATTGTCTGATAATTGTGCTGACATGCCGCAAAAGGCAGCATAAAAGTTGACTACACATAGAAAATTTTTTCTTTAAAACAAGCTTGGAAATTCTTCGATACATTAAACCAAATTTTTTTAGGATTTTAAGCACACCTTCGGATATGTTACTTACTTACTATATTAACTAGTCAATAAAGATATTCTAAAAGTATGCCTCCAGTAAAAATGATTCGATTTTGTCATTAAAAATGCTTTTTTTTTCGTTGTAGCGGTAAGGCAAACTGAATGTTGACATTTAACGTATGAGACTATAGTCGAATTGCTGTCATACGTGAATGTGTACATCGTCCTTGTCTGCATGTGACTTGTCCTTTCGGCTCTACGGCTTATAATTATCGTGTATGCCTGGCCCACATAACATAAATTTCTGTTTGTTTAGTTGTTTGATGGTTTACTTGGTCGACCACCACCAACGACCGCGTTAAGAATAAAACAAATGAACAAAAGGACATTCAGCTTTATATCAGCATGACATACAAGTACTTGTCTGCTTTAATTCTTTTCATTCATCAGGATTACTTTGTCAGTGGTGTAGACCAGTGTGGAGGCAATGAGTCAGAAAGTGTATCTGAAAGATGTCGCTTATGTAGTTTTAATGATAGTTGTTGGCGTTGTTATTCCTAGTAAGTTTTAAACAACACTTCTCATATCATTCATTACCATAATTGAGTTGTCAAAGACTTACATAAACATGAACTCAACAGTATTTAGTATTTAGTCAGCGCAATGCGTTAATTATCTTCAAAAGTTGGCCTCTCTGTTCTTTATACGTAGTTTTAGTTGTAATTGTGAAATTACAGTGCTGAATAATGTCAAATTTGCGTCATTTAATAATGGTGCAATAATGACCATGTTATATCCCTCATAATTTTTTATTTTTTCTTCTTTCTGGTTTCATTGATTGATTACAGTCTGGGCATCGGTCGCGCTCACTTCGAAAAGCAACCGCCGAGCAATCTACGCAAGTCCAACTTCTTTCACTTTGTTATTGCGCTATACGATCGTGCTGGTCAGCCAATTGAAATTGAACGTACCGCTTTTATTGGTTTTATCGAAAAGGATTCGGAATCGGATGCAACAAAGACGAATAACGGCATACAGTATAGATTACAATTGCTCTACGCGAATGGTAAGTATAAAAATATGAAGTTAGATAAAATAACAAAAGAAGTTTCTTATAGAACAGCCGACTTTCGACGATTACCAAATCGTAAATTAGCCAACAAAAAACATAAACGTTTTTAATTTTACTAACTTGGTACTCCTTTCTTTGCTTTTTATGTTTTCCCACAGGAGCGCGCCAAGAGCAGGACATTTTTGTACGTCTAATTGATTCAGTGACAAAACAGGTGAGTAAATTCCTTAAAGGCAGAAAACACGTTAAAATACATTATATACAGACATATATCCTTTTGTTTATTTATAAAACTAATATCTTTCACTTAATGTGCTACGTTTATATTTCACAATTTTACATTTGCCGCCCAAGTCTCTCCTTGCGCCGCCAATACTCGCTTTAAATTTGTGTACGAGAAAATTCGTTTTGCTGATTCGAACATAAGTTGCATTCGAAATTGATTGTCACGGCTAATTAAGTGTGTCCTGCACGCAGGATATGTCGAAACGCCAATAAATTGAGTCGTCAAAGAGCAAAGCAGGCAGTTGAGCAAGCAACCAGGCAATCGTGCATCGAATCGAGTATTTGCGTTCTCAGCACTATCCGACAATTCATTTCGCTAAAAGGGGTGTAACCAAAGCCAATCGCACTAGCAAAGAAGTGCGTTGTTAATGCGTTTTGTTGTGGGTGATGTTTTACTCGTTTTCAAAACTCCTCTACGTAGCAATTGTGCCTTTTGATATCATTCGATATTTCTTTTTTCGACTTTTTGCAGTCGCATACAGTCGCAATATACGCCACTCAGCGTCCAATGAGCACCATATGTCACCTTCGCCTTAAATATCGACCACCGTCCAACGAACGACGATTGACGACTATTGACGACTTTCTACCAATGTTCGATGTACACAATACGCGTAATGCGTGTTGCGTTCTTTTTTCAAGGGCAATTAATTTCTCGAGTGACAAATTTTTATTGACATTTTTTCTTCCAGGGTTTTGTTTTTGCACAGGATGCAATAAATTTACACACAAATTATCGAACAGAAGGAAAAGGGAAACGATAAAAGAAAGAGTTTTGCAAACATTGTCTGTTGGCAAAAATCTATTACAACAGCCCTTTGTATCGAAGGGAAATTTTATTTCCGAAATATTTGCGAAAATGCGGAAAAAATTATTTGTAAAACTCATTAAATATCATCCCATAGTCTCAACAGAAAGCAGTAGGCGTGTTTATTTCCTAATCGAAAAAAGTGTTCTTTGAAAAGGGACAGCTACAACGAATTTCTAACTTATATAGGTTTCAAACTCTAATACGTGTTGCGTAGTAATTAAGAAGTAAATTTAAGAAATATTTTAGGTCTGTTGCAAGAATTATGCTTCATAAAAATAAAGAACCAATTAAATATAGTTTGATAGACGAAAGAAAGTTTAAAAATTACGCTCACATGCGTTTTTGTTATGTACGTTAACAGGCATAACTTATCTTGTTTTAAATTCTAATTAAGAGCATTACATATGTACAAATTTTCAATTGACTACGGAGCTACGTCGACTTCATAATGTATCTTAAATAAATCCCATTCAATATAATAAAATCATCAATAATAATCGTTGAATATAAAACAATTAGTGGCTGCCATATTTTGCAAAATCTGCTCAAAGTGAACATAACCGAATAATGATACATATTGACTTTCAGCCATTTATCCAATCATTTTATAAAAAAACTAACGAGCCTGCACTATACCGAAGTGAAAACGTTTAAATAAAAATTTATCACACGTTTATTGATTGATACCACAAACAATGACATACTAAAATCAAAAAGTTTCAAGTGTGAGAACAATATTCCTATTGGCAAACTTCGACACAAAAAAATTTTGTTGTAATTTAGTCAAAAGGTTAATCTTAAAGCTTTACATATCCGCGAGTTCTGTAAGAGAATTTCAAAAAATAATCATAAATATTTTTAAATTGTTGGGTCCTAAATATTAATGTATGGCTATGCTTAAATAATTGACTTATTCAAATATTAAACGCAGTAAAAATCGTGCAACAAGATAAATTATCACGTTGTTCTTCGCAATAAATAAATAAATAAAAAAAAATTTATAAATAAATAAATAAAAAAAAAATTATGTGTACATTATATGTATATACATATATGCATTTACGAAAAAATAAACAACAATGGATTTCTCTTAATTTATTAAATGTCATTTATCAATGCACAGAGTTGCACCGCTTATGTTTTCAACAACATAAAAAAGCGGATGCTAGCGAGTCAGTCAGTAATAAAAAGGTAGGCATGAAATAAACACAGTGATATATGATAGAATACCAATGAGCATGCCTATGTAAATGAGCCCAAGCCAATTTTTACTAAGGGACAAAAGCTATACTTAAATAATATAACTGAAATCTAGATTCAAAATTCAAAAAAATGTTTGAAAGAACAAATGAATACATGTTCTTTAGCAAATTAATATTTTAATGGCAACGCAGTTAAGTTTTTGGATATTTTGATTCGCAGCGTAAACCAGAACCAAATAGCCCCTTGAAGCAGATATATGCACATCTGCATCTGTAATGTAACTTATTTATATAAAAGATTCACTTGTTGACTTGTTGAATTGAAGCACCATCTTAGTATACATGAAATACATTATTAACTCAACAAAGAAGTCTTATTTCTTCTTCTACTTCTCACGGTCCGCCTATGTATATCGGGGATTAAAAGTTCAACACGAATATGACAATAAAGGAAACATCACAAAAGAATACCAGTCAGCATTTGATCGGATTAGTTTCCTTTTTTCATAGTTGAAACTGTCAGATCGTGATTAAGTCAGGCAGGTTTTGCATACGCGTGCGTGAAGGACGTTCACTTACGTTATCTGAAACTCAAAAAGCGTCCGAATGGCATTAAATGAAACAAACATGTTAGCGATGCTTAGGGGTTGTTTGGGCAGGTATTTTTAAAACAAAGTGACATACAAAAGTTTTAAACACTTCCACACGCAGGCTATAACAATTATTTGTTGGCGCTAATATGAGCAAAGATATCCTTAATGCTATGAAAGGCACTGTTAAACCAAAGGTGTAATGTTTTGTTTTAACCAAAGATCCACTTCCTCAAGTTTAGAAGAAATTATTCACGTCTAACATTTGTCACGTGTCCACTAGGGTCGCACGCGACCATCTGTACTCCAACAAACTGGCTTATCCTACCCTCTGCAAAAGTTACATTCAAAGCATTGCCCTTTAGCCCTTTCAGTTTTCACGAACGCAAAAGTAGCAAATCCGTTGTCATAATCATAATTACATTCGATCAGATAACCGATAACCAAACGAAACAAATGCGCAGCTTTAGATACACATGTACATATCTGCAATTGTTCCGATGGGCGCGCGTCTAGTGCAATCCGAAGCGAGTGCAATCGATGTTGCATGCGTTCGTTGGATTCATATTTCATTTTAAGGAAAGTCCCCAGAAAAATAAAATGATTTTTCCGTTTACGACCAGCACAATGCCATATACAATGTAAACAAAATGAGCCACTGCAGATACATACAAACATGCATTACTACAAAAGGACGAGTGCCAAAATTTCATATACAACGGCAGCCAAATCGGTTTTATCGCGATTTTACGCATTATTCAAAACGCAACGAAATTCTAAACCATCGACGTAGAATATTGTGCGATTAATTTGTTCAGATAAGACCCGCTTCCGACAAAACGGCTACAAAAGCGAATTTAAGCAACGGAGTTTGATATTGACTGAGAAGTGTTAATACAAATGCCTGTGCACAGATGCTAATGTATACGCCTAAAAATGAATTGACAACACGGCGCCGATAGAAACGAACATCAAATAAAGCTGCAAGCATTCATCATTCGCTCCGAACATCAGCCACTTGTCAGCACCATTTTACATGATATGTATATATTCCGCTTATTGACTTTTTCTCAGTCTCCTAAATGGCCACTTGTGCTTATGGCGTTAATTAAGTGATAATATTAATTATTTTGTCAACACTTTAAAACAAACCGGCAACCAAAATTCATATATTTGTATGTAAAAATACTTTCAAACTTTACACTTAATAAAATGCTGTATCGTGTAACGTATGCTTCATTTAATATGTTGTTTTTGGTTGTTAATTTGCTTTCATGTTCGCCATTTGTGCTGTTATGAACTTCGCTTAGTGCTACGACGATAAATTCAACAGATTGCCTCCATAGCGATGTCTCCATATTTACATCTCTTTATACGTGCCAATTGTTAATATGTTCGGCTCCATTTCCCTTTACTCTGTTTGCGGCATTGGCAAAAGGGCATGAGTGAGACTTCTCATCCATTCAGCAGCCGTTGTCTGTTGACATTGTTGCATTGCTGTGTTATAAATGCGATTAAAAATGCTTTCACGGAGAGTGCATTTTGCGGTTTTTAGCCTCTGTTGCTGTAGTCAGTATAATGGATTCAACGCTTAATTTCCTTAAATTTTGAGTAATGTTGGACCGAATTCAATGGTTAAGCTTATTAAACAATATTTTATTGTTCTTTGATATTCATAATATAAAACTGTTAAATATTTATTCATTAATTCGATGTCAAATAATCAAAAAGAAATTCTAGCCGCATGTTGTAAATACTCTGCTTAAAATGTATTAAGTGCAGTTTTAGAATAAAAATTAGCAAGACCAAAAATTCCATACAATTGAATTTCATCGGATATTCCAACTTATAAATAACTTCAGAATTCCTTACGAGATGAAGGTCGTGGTCACGAAGTCGAACACACTTTCATATGTACAATTTCTTCGTACATATCTAATTTTGCTATAATTGTCCATAAGTAGAACTCAAACAATAAGTAGGCACAAAATAACAGAGTCTTATTCATTGCCAACATATCAGCAGTTTCACTTATTTTTAGCACAATGTAATTAATAATAGTTTCCTATTCCTGACACATAGTTTTCTTGCCAAGCTAAGAGCTAAAGAGCTCAGTTTGGACTTAAGTGACAAAATATCGGGGATCAATGACAAAGCATTAGTTTTCTGTTTTTGCGCACCCTAATCCAAAGGCTTCACTTGGTTTGATAGCTGGAAATGTTACACAGTCGCAGAGTAATAGACGCGCACAGTTGGAAATCTAAATTGAAAATTATTAACCTGACAAACAGGATAATAAGGGATGATCATATTTTTACATGTATGCTTGCTGCAAAGAATACTACCAATATAATTTTTGTGCTGCGTACACTTAAAAAAATTAACGGTTCTTTACTCATTCAACATAAGTTTCACCAATACCGATGTTCAAAGTCCTTACTGAACTATTGTTATTATAACTAAAACACTTTCCTACTAAAATCTATTGACTTGACAAAATGATATATGAATGTAAGGGTATCAAATGTGTATGATGTTTACTATACTGCACATATTAGATATCATTCAAGGAAAAGAAAGAAACAGTATACTTTATAGTTATCCGTTTTTAATTTTTAATTACCCAATATAATTAATAATTTATACTGGCTTATACTTACAAAACTTAAGACGTTCAGGTAGATTCCCAACTTTTATTTTCCTATTAGGACTGATTCTGATTAAATGCATAGCTTTAAATTTTCAGGTGTTTTCTGTTATTGTACTTAAACTTAAAATGGAGCAATCCACTGATTTCTTTTTTATCCATGTACATTCGCAATATTGTGGAGAAACGTAAAGCACTTTTGTTAGCTAAAGCTGAAGCTGGTATCGCAAAAATTAATTCCTGATTATATGTTCAGTTTACTATCAAAAAAAAAAAAAAACGAGCCAATAACAAACACAGGATTTGCAACACATATGTTGATGATGCTAGTTAGTTCACCAGCCAGTCAGTCATCCTTTGCGAGTTGCAAGTGTCCACATTTTTCCTTGTTACACCTCAACGCTATGTACACATCTCTTCACCCTCTTTTCGTTATGTTTGGTTTTAATGCTTTGTGCTTTTGTTTTTTTTACATCGTTTGATGATTTACAATTATTATTGTTGCTACTATTATTTTGTATCTCATATATGCATAAAAATGAATTTATAACTTTGTATCTCTGTCTGTAAGCAGTGATGGATGATGTTCGAACCCTCGTCCTTTCGGCCTGGCGCATATGCCGTTTTTATTCCTTTTTTTTTTTTTGTTACTTGTTTTTCTCCCCGACTAATTCGTAAGCTGAGTATAGGATTACGGTAACAAAACCTTTCGCTATACATATTTTTATTTAATCATTTTTAAATTAGAGAACTATGTGCCTTTTTTCGAGCCTCGTTAGACTGCCCTGCCCAGCCGCCCTTTGTTGCTAAATTGCATTGTGCACCATAAAAAAAAAACGAAGGGAAAATTCATTTCGAGTGCAATGGGTTGTTTGTTTGTCTATTTGTTGGTATACTGCCTCATTTCGAGTGCTTGTGTGGCCTACAGATACAAAGATATATTTGACTGTTTGCCCATTCATCTGAAGTTGACGCGCAGGAAAATTGCAGCAGATTGTAGCGAGAGTTTAGTGTTGTACGCAAAGAGCAAAATCGAGACAGTGTGAGAGCGGCACTTGCGGTTTTTTCGGGCACTTGTTGTGACACCAGCCGAACATCTGCCCACATTTTGTTTGATCGAGTATCTGTCTCACTTTTTGTTTTGTATTTGATGGCGCATAGAAAAAAAGGAAAAGTACTTTCAGTGTTTGTGTTTCCTATCACAGAACAAACTAGTTCGTTTTCATTATTCGATTTTGTTGAGTTTATCTTTGTGACGTAACCAAATAAGAAAACATGCCAACCAAAAAACCTGTACTCCCTATAACGCCCACTTCTGAGCACACAAGTGCTTGCTATGCTTAGTAAATAACGGCAATAAATACGCAGGAAAATAAATTTTTCGTTATTTTATTCATTTATTTTTTTTTTTTTAAGCAAATAAACGTGCATGAGGTAGCTCTAATCGCCTTCGGCTCTCTACTCATTCAATATTTTGAATAGTGCAAACATTTATCTAGCCCCATATGTCCTAGTTTTATATTAAATTTTATAGAAGAAGTCTTTCATATAAATGCAAGTGCTTATTGTCTGTAATTAATGTTTTGTTTATTATTTTTATGATAGTTTTGGACTTGTTTGCAGAAGGTTGACGGTTGTCCGTTGATAATGCTAAGTGACTTTAAATAGTGGATATATCTTACGTGTAGGCAAAATTGAAGTTCAACCGGATTTATTTTCTTTTTTTTAGCCGAAGTGAAATTTCAAGCAAAAATAAACACATTTCTATTCTATATTCATATAAAGACTGAAACGCATACTGGCCAATTTAAACGCATGTGTGCATGTGAACCTTCTTATCGAAATTAAAATAAACGTAACTCTGTTAGGAATCAGAAACTTCATAATAACAAAATTTAACTTTTTTTTAAGTTTAAATCAAAAAACTACAAAATTTAGGACTTTTGCTTAAAAACTATTTGTACATTTGAATTATTACCAATACGAGTTTTCGGTTTCATTTTAGGCGATCATTTATGAGGGACAAGATAAAAATCCAGAAATGTGCAGAGTATTGCTAACACACGAAGTAATGTGCAGGTAAGTGTTGCAAACCAAACTTAAATAATTTAAATAATTTAACAATTATCGAGATTAGACGCCTTAAAATTTAAAAGACGTTTTTGAATACTCAATAGTAAATTACTCTAAGGTTGTTATGTAGTTTGCAATCTCTCTATGAAATCTTTGTTTAATTTTTTAAATAAGTTTTAATGTACAAAAATAAGTATTACGACACCGGTTTTTCTTTACCTGTAATATTTACCAAAGTATTCCACTAACATACAAAAGCCGGAATGTCAACTCGGTATACTTAATTGTTTCTTTAGAATTTTCTAAGTTTGTTTAAGTAATTTGCTTGGTTTTTTTAATATATCCTGTATGTCGATAAAAGTTCTTTCTTTCACACTTTTGTAAGTACTTTAATTTTGTTGATTTTTGAGCTTGGTTTAATTTTATTTCATTTTTTATGCGTTTGGTTTTTTTACGTTAGCGAGATGCAAGTTTGTACGCATAAATGGCGGCTATACGCTACCTTTTTGCCACCCACATTTATCTTATCCATCGCCACAGCTACAGCCGTCGCTGCCTATGCATTATGGCGGCCTTGCTAAGTTCACCCTTCTTTTGGTCCACATACTTGCTTCATTATTTGTCTCCGCGAGCTGCCTCTCTCTCGCTCTTCCTATCGTAACCCAGCTGACAGTTGAAGGTTGCGTGGACAGCAACAACAAAAACAACGACAATAGTAACGACAGCAATTCTCCCCATTAACTGCCTACGGTGGCCATCTTTTATTATTTCGGATTGGCACCCAGTTCAGTTCAGTCATTTTTTTTTATTTAAAGCTCTCGGTTTGCTCAGCATTATCGAACATGTCATAGCTTAGAAGAGGGTCGAGCGGAACTGGGGATGCTTTGCAAAGGCAAACAAAATGTGTACTCAAAAAAAAAAAAAAAGACAAAATGCTAGAAATGAACGAAAGCGAGAGTGTAACTGTAATACAAAGCAAACACAAATACAATGGAAATGATTCCGACGATGGCGTTGGCGTCTTCTTTATCGTTTGGCATTTCGCCCACTTTTAGTATTTTTACGCTAGCGCCATGGAACAACCTGGCATAAACAACAACAAAAAAAGCAGTCAGTCGGCAGTTAGACCATTTTATACGCAGTACATTTCTCTTTTTGACCCCCTTACGCTGTCGACCGCTTCAATGCCAATGAACTTTTTTTTTTGCTTGATAAACTGCATAAAACGCACAATGCGCCCAGGATAGTGAAACAGGATTATTAAAAATGGCCTAACCGTTTATTAATCCGGACAAAAAAGTAAAATATTTAGCAATACATACTATTAAATTCATCAGGTACAGATTCGATTGGGATTCGATACAGATTCCTTATGATATAAAATTCATAGCAACCTAACTCTTTTCTTCCATAGTTTAATTCAAATTATAAGTTAAACATGAAATAAATACAAAGTTCTTTAAAAAAAAAAAACAAAAAACCAAAGGTTTTGATCCTCAAGGACTATTAAGAAAGAAAAACATAAGTTTTGTCTTTCATAAGAAAAAGGATATTATATTATATACAACCATATATACCATACATAATAAAAATTAAATTAAAAAAATTCGAAACTTATTGTAAGTATAAATTTTATTAACTGATCCCCTGTAGTAAGCATAGTAAAAGCAACTTTTAGTTCCAATACTAAATAGTATCTGATTGTTTTTCTGCTGTTTGTGCCTACTGTGCAAAGCGTTGCGGTATACAAAAAATGAAATAGTACCATAACAAGCTTTGCCAAAGCAAAAAAAAAAATTGCGCAGCTACTTTACGCGCCTTTCTGTGTCGTACACGCCATTTTGCACAACACTTTTTGCGCCTCCTGCTTACAATAAATAAATATGCGCCCTCTCCTTGGTATGCTTTCCCTTTTTTTGTCGTTCGTGTTTTCTCAATTGCGTAAAATTGTTGATTGTGCTTTGAAGAAACTCAGCCCAAAAGTTATATGTACACATATTTCTTTTAAAGTTACTACAAGCTTTAAGTAATTTTATTGTTTTTTCTGTTTTTTAAGCCGCTGTTGTGATAAGAAGAGCTGTGGAAACCGCAACGAAACACCATCGGACCCTGTCATTATTGATCGGTAAGTAAAGCGTATTTTCATTCATTATTATCATACAACGGCGACAATGCCATTGTCCCCTCTTTGCCCGCTTTTTTATTGACTCAGTCCACATACAAAAGATGACATTTTAAGCTGCTTTTCATCATCAACATAATACAGACACACCAGCAGACATGGTCTGGCTCTCTCACCCGCTCTCGACAGTGGTCTGCTCTTTCGTGCTCTGGCCGTATTTTTTTATTGCGTATACGAAACGTTGATTTATTGGCATTATTATCAACTGCAATATAAAACATATTGCGACAGACTTGTCGAATCGAGCGCACTTTGCTCTGCAATGCAACAATACGTACTTACGCCGTGGCAGTTGATTATTTTTTTTTTTACATTGTAAACTGATATGCATAACAACTTTGCATCCTTATAAATAAAAATTTTCCCATTGGATCATGTTCCGCCAAGTTCTTGGATGCGTTCGCTTTTGTAGCCATTTTGACGCTTCGTGATCTAGTCACGTGTCAAGCAAATTATGTTAATTGTACTCGTACATATCTTTCTGCCTTTTTGCGGTTGTTTTTACTTCGCATTCGCATCACTTCATCAATTTCATCTTTTTCCTCTTATACCACTTGCTCAACTAATGCTGCGCCTGCCCTCAGTCATTGTTGACATTAGGGTGTAATCCCTGCTGGCTTGTTGCCAACTAGTCGACTTTAGAGTGTGCTATGCTAATTGGCAAATATGATACAAAAATTAATTGTTGAATATTGACTTTATTATTATAAAATTGCTTTCTAAACAAATGTAAATCGCAATTATTATATTGAGATTTACGTTTAAGTCGTAACTGTTTATATGTACAACAGTCCTAAATGAGAACAGTTATTATACCCTGTACCAAAAAATGGTTAAATTGTGAAAATGTATGTAACAGGGAGAAAGAGACGTGGCAGATCCCACAAAGTATATGTTTGTCTATCTATCCGTCTGTCTGTCTGTTTTTTTTTGTCCATCTGTATGTCTGTCTGCTGGTCTGTATGAACAAACGGATATCGGAAACGGTTACACCTACAACTACCATAGAGACTCCTAATCCATAAGCATAACGAGTTTATGTTGTTTTTTCGATATTCAACCTATAAAAACAACATTTACTTAAAAAAGCTTTCTTGCTTATTAAGATACCGTTACCAAATTTTAGATTTAATAATTTTAAGTAATACCCAATCATATACCTGAATATAATAGCCGGTTTACTATAACATATACCTGTCATAGGAACGATTGGCCGAAAAATAACTTCTACTAAAAACAATTTTTTTGCTTCTTGAGATATGGTTATATAATTTATATAAAATATTAAAGCACAAATATTTTATTGGGTGCTGCTTTTCTATTTACAATTTATATTATGTATATAATGATCGATAAAAACTGATTTGAGATTAAATCACGCAAATATACATAATATTATAAAGAAGCATTTTAAGCAGATAATCATGAAGGTATTGAAAATAGCATAGAAATTAACATTTTCCCTTTGTAGATAATAATTTTCATAAATTTTACGCAATTCAGGGAAGTATTATTTTTGATGTCTTATTGCACAAAAACGTGCAAAAAATAGAGAGCGCATAATAAACTCTGCCACTTAAAAAACTGAAAAATTTGCATTAATAATTCAATTTCAAAATACTAGTCAGGTTCAAATATGCAAATTAGACGTTCTTTGAAATGCAAAATTCGAATTCAATTGGAATTTCGTTGCTATATTGATTTATGGTGTGCAAAACGAAACGTAACGAATTCGATTCAATGGCACAGAATGGTGTAAAATACAACGAAAATGTACAGGTGGAGTAGCATTATTCTCTTCAGTTGAAACAATTACTGGAAGTGTTTTAGCCGAGGCTACTGGCGCCCCTCAGTAAGCACTTTAAAACATCTCAAAGTAGAAAACTAAACCGTATCAGTCAAAATCCCAAACCAGACGCATTAATTTCTTTAAAAGTGTTTCGTGCCCCTTCTTTTTTACTACTATCATCAAAAGCTGCATTTTTATTGATTATTATCTGCGACGATTTGCCAACGCAATATTTTATCAACGACTACCTCTAAATGGGCAGACTGGCATGCAGTATATTTTCTATATTGACCACAAGTGGCGACTAAAGTCTGTGTGCTGAAAATTGTTGCAATTTATACAACATATTTACGTTGTTCATGTTGTTTTACGTGTCACAGTTGTCGTTGTCGTTGCTGTTGCTGTTGGTGTTTGTTGCTTCGAATATTTGATTATTCTTTGAGGGCTCTCTCTGTCCCAAACCATTCGAGTCCATTCCCTCGACCACTTGCCGCGTGAATGCATTTAGAAAATTAAAAACTGTAACAGCAAACACAGTAACAACGAAACGGTTTTGTCATCATTTTAGTGATTATCAAGGCATGAAATATCCAAATAGTAAACGAACATTTTCAAGCACAGTCGTGGCTAAATTAGTTGCAACTAAAATAAAATCTATACTAAATGGATATGGAAATTCGTAGGGAGCTGTCAAACCAAGCATTTTGGTTAAAAACAGTATATATTAATTAGCACTTTCAACTTTAAAATTAATATGAATTTTACATACGATTTTAGTCATCACAGTCGCTGCTGCTATCGAATAGCACTAGGATGATCATATAAGACTTCTAAAAGAAGGTTTCGATTTAGTTGCGAGATATGATGAGCATGTATGTGTGTGAATGTGAGCATGTATGCACACCGACATGAGAAAACAGACTGTTAAAAGAGTCACATGGACATGGTTCGACAGCACAAAATGTCAAATCTATTTGTCGCCTGCCCTCCAAGAGGAGGGTTGTGTCAGCTGTAAGGCCATGCAAATGTTAGTGAGATGGTCTGACTGCCTGTAACGTTGAATTTGCGACTTTTCGTGGAGTTGAACATGAAAGAGGATACACATGCACATACATAACATACATATGTACATGCATACTTAAAAATTTTTTTCCGCAACTGGTCCTGTTTCTGTTTGATTTTGTGCTAGCCAAACAACAAAAACGAACACTTGAAAAATAAAAACATAAACTTGTGACATAGACCACTGCTAAATCAGCAAGTTTTTCGGTAGGCGAACTGAAAAACGTTTTCGAATTTTTTGTTCTTAGTGCTGCCTTGCTGATATTTTTCAACAATGCAAACAATTTAACAGTTTGTATAGTATTGTGCACTCTAATCATATAAAACACTTTATTTAAATTACAAAGTCAAACAAACAAAGCGCACTAATATCACGCGATCGTATGCAGTCGGAAAAGAAAGAAATAAAGTTTTCTATTGAATAACATTTGCCGAGTATTTCAGGTTGTTTGAGACTGCTACAGTTGGCCCAATTTGCCAGATGTTACCGCCAAACATATTTTTTTCGTTCATCAGAAGGTCATCAAAAAAAAAAAAAATACAATCATGAAATTAAATAAAACACGAAAGCACTGAATAAGTGTTGCTACAAAAGAATTAGCTTTAAAAAAAACACATAATGTACATTACTGTTACACGGAAGAAAATTTTTTATCATTAGTTATGATGTGAGTATCACTTATTGTATTCATTTTATTGCATTTTGTTTAGAAAACCCTTATATCTAAAAATATCTGTAAATCTATGTAAGGTGATTCAATAATACTGAACACTCGAAAACCTAGTTTTCGATTACGTGGACTACTCGAAAACGTGGAACACGTTTTTATTCCATATACTCTCGAAAACGTGGAAAAATCAAAATATTCGAAAATCTGGACATCGCAAATTTACGTAAAAACATAAGCAATTAGTTACCCTATGTGTTTGTACTCTTTCTAAAGTTCAGAAATATCTTAATTTCACATATTTTTTTATGTTAAGCACATATATAACTGTATTTGAATTTTGTTAAAGTTGCTCTTGCAAACGTAATATGTGACATTTACATACAAATTTAGGTACTTAAGGTTGCTATTTGAAAACACAGAACAATCAAAACCATGGAACTCCACTTTTTCGAAAGTTCTCTGTAATTCAATTGGTCATATAACAATCTCTGATTTTCTGATCAACAAATCGAAATAATGACAAATTTAAATTCGTTACACAATTTGAAAATATTGGTAACAGTTTGAAAATTAAGTACTTAGTAAAATAAGTCAAATTTTGAAACACATAATAAGTATGCCTCACATGCCAATATTTTTATGAAAAGTTTATGTCCAACCTTTGAAATTAATGAATAGTAAAAAGCAAGAAAAAGAAAGGCCCACTACGTTTTCTTAGTGTAAGATTAAATGTTAATTTGAAACTGTGACCACCGTGTCTGCCAAAACATCGCGCGTATCTGTTTAAATTCACTTAATTGTGGAACACACACGAAGCGCATACCAAGATCGTGTACTTAACCACAACAACACGAATAGAAACCACAATGGGTATTTTAAAATATAAAAGTGTCCTTTTTCTGGTTCCACTAACAAATCAAAAGTAAGAAAAGCATAGAAAAGCAACGCCGCTGTGGCCACCACAGTAATTGCAAATTCGACAAAAACAAACCAAAGCGAACTAAAGCGAACGAAACTCAGAAGTTGACCAACTTGGCGTCGTCCATTGATTGTGTATTGTGTGCAGAATTTCGGCTTCCACACAAAGCTACATTGCCTTCCACCGCTCGTTTCATTACTTGCATAACAGAAATTCATCAATAAAACATGCAGCTTCTTGGGATGGTCTGCCGGTCAGTCGATCGGTCGCTTGGTAGCACAATGATGTATCTATGTATGGATGCTGGATTGCTGACTCCAACGAGTTGAGTGGCACACGTCTTTCTTGTGATCTGTCGTATTCTGCGTCGCTTTCTACCACTCTTTCTCCCGCTTACTCTTCCGCTTTGTGGCATGCCTTGTATATTTATTTTTTGGAGTTTGAGCTTTACGCGCAGCGTATTACCACACAATTCTCGTCGCATGCGGAATTTTGAATCAGTTCCAATTTTTGCGCGCTCGGTGACAAGATTCGTACGCAATGTAAGTGCCTGCCTGAGTGGCATGGGCCCCCCACTAAGTTTGCGCTTTAAGAATGAATTTAACAAAACCATCGCAAGCCGCACAGTCAAAAGCGTACTCACAACAAAGATTAGCCAATTCAGTCAATCAGCAGAGTACAAATACAAAGCCATTGAGTAGCATGATCGGCGGCATGATCTAGAGTTTCAATAAACTATGAGTGATTTTTAATTAGCTTTAGTTATATTTTATTGTAAATATAACGATTCTCTTTTAAGTGTGACCACGTCTGAGCTTCCAGTTCAGCTATAAAGAACATAATTTTCTTATTAGGAGTAGAAAACTTTTTGATGATAAGCTAACTTAAAGAGGTTAAACAAATATTATTCGTATATTAATTAATTTTAAAATAATTTTACAATTTTTTGGTACCTGCCATCGACTTAGACGTAAGAATCGTCAACGTTGACAACATTCCTTTGGCAACACATTAAATCTTCATAACTGCCTAAAGATTGATGTAAATTTCACTATTTTAAACCAGATTCGATCAGACTGGTTCCCGCCTGATATATTTCGACTGGAATATGAAAGCATTTTTTAATCAAACCGGCGACGTTTGATATAAAAATAAAACGAGCGGATTGTCATCGAACAGAAAATGGTCTTTCGGTGAATCGTTGCAATCAATTATTCACTCACTCACTCACTGTGTCTAACTGAGAAACGTTCGATTGTTCTTAAGAACGATGGCTCGAAGAAAACCAACTCACGCAGAAGATTGATATGCACACTGGATTTGCCGACAAAAGTAACAGCGAACCTGACAAATACGACATGCCCAGCCAAGTCAAGTGAAGCCAAGCAGTCAAGTCAAGCCAGCAGCCACTGCTATCAAGGCATACGTTGCATAGATTGGTGTTGGTCAACAATAAGTCTACATTCATTTACACATACACGATACTTGAATCAGACACTAGCGATGACGGCGATGCTATTGTCCACTTCTGGAAGCGGATTAACTAATTTGGTAAAAGAGCTTAAAGTTAACAAGGCATCGAAACAAGTAAACAGCTACTCAACAAGCCGTTCATATCATCATTCTTGCATTCTATGCTGACGACCGTCTCAAACGAGAAAAGACAAAGATACGACAAGCGCTCACTGAAAGCCAAGCACATAACCGAACGAAGAAACGCAGTAAAGTGCGCACAAACGTGTGCAATACGAATAACACAATAAATACGCGAAAAATGAATTAAAATTCATAAATATGGCTTGTAAAGTGTCAAAGCGCGTGGAAAATGCTATAGACTTACCACAAGAAGCCAAAGTTCTGTTGATTTCTCGATCGTTTTAATCGTTCTATTTATGTGGTCACGTACTAAACGAAAACGTTAAAAAATTTTAACAAGATCATACATGAAAATCTGTGATCTTCGCCGTCACTGAATACGTATTAAATCAGCTTGATAGCAACTCTGCTCTGATAGTCAGAGACAGAACGACGATAGCGAAAAAAGGACTGAACTTGTTTTGTTGCTTCCTAATTTGCAAACCAATAAGAATCAAAGCAAACTCCAAAACAACAGCATCATCAGTCAATCAATTAAATTTAATTATGTTACCTTTTATAGTTTGATTACACTCTTAACGAGTCACGCTTAAATGAATCCCGCAACGCTTTATAGTAATAGAATCATTAAATAGTGCGAGGTAGAAGCAAATAGACTTCCAGTTACAACTATTCATTTTTTGTTCAACAAAACCACTCAGCTTTATAAATGCATACATACTCATTGCGTGCCTTATTCTACAGTCTGTGGTAAGGCCCTTACACACTTAAATTTTTTTACATAGAGGTATAATCACAATAAATTAACTTTGCTTATTCGTACCTAAAGTCGCATTTGTCATAAGAACGCTTATATTTATATTTCAATAATACTTTACATTTTTATTTATTTTTCATAATCTTTTAAATTTAACTCATAAATTTAATTCTTTCTAAAAAAAGAAAAAGAGGTCTTCTCTGCTTAGGCAACCGAATTATCGATTTGGGTTTCCTTAGCTTAAAACATATTTAATACATTTTAAGCCCACAAGGTATGTTAAATTCATATGCGTTGAAACTATTTTTGCCATTTTAACTTCTCTTCAGGTGATGTTTCATTTGATGCCCATTATTGTTATTGTTATTTTAGATGCATACACTGGCACCGACATTATATAAACGTCTTCAAGTCATTGCCAAAGCCATTTGCACATTTTGCATAATTAATAAACTTAAAAGCGTTAACTGACAACCTAAAGGCACACAACTCGTACTCTCATACTCAGGCAGCCGCCAGATACGGGTACGAAGACATTTTGCTTGCAGAAAACAACAGTTGGCATAATTTCTACACCCACCTTAATACTCGTATGTTTGCTAACCGACACTAGCGAAAATCAAATAACAGGAAAATCACTAAAAATAAACGAAAAGACTCTTTTTATGGATTAAAACCGTATCCTATCCTATCTATAATTCTTCGCTTATTAATATTGATTCTAACTAATTTTTGTTTTAAATTTTATTTTAATGAATTAAGTACGACTATTAAAATAAATTTTTTGTAACATCAAGCTGCATGTAAATATGTATGTAAGCTCTATAAGGTAGCATTTATAAACATATGTTTATACAAAAAGTAAATAAGTTTAAAGCAGAATACACACGTGCATCCAAGTCGAATAGAAATAATCAGTTTAAAGACATCAGTAAACATAAGAGTATATGCAGAAATAAGAGAAGCTTTTGATTTGAAATGTTGTTGTTGTTATTTTTGCTGCTGTTTTTGTTGATGTCATTATTTCGGCACTAACAACGACCGTTAAAAGGTATTTCCCTGGTCCCAACGGCATGACATTGAGTCCCAAAGCAACCCCAAAATAATGTAAGCATCGAGCCAGCAATACAAAAACTCAACATACAAGGCGAACAGATTCGTTCATTCATTCATTGATTCATTCAAACAAACACCAAATCTGAGACATCCCTCGTATCCCCGTATTGGGGATGAACACTAAACAGCAAAGCTCAGCAGGTTGCCAGCTCAATACAAAAAGCGAAGAAAATCGCACAAATTTGAGTCAAACTTTTTCTGCACTTTCGCTCTCACTTTGAGTGCATTATTGTCGCGTTTTGAGTGCATTTTCCTCTGTATACTCGTATTACTTGTCTAATAACGCCGCAGTGAAAGCAAAAGTGTTTCAACAAGTAAAACTAAATGTTAACTGACTCAAGTGTTTCCGGCGCTTCTGCTCTTACCCATGCGACTGGCACCCGCTTTCCCTTCTGAGTTACAAACGTGCAGCCGACCAAAGCTAAAAAAGTTCTTATACAAAAGTTCGAAAAGCAGAACTGAAAAAATAACCCTGTTAGATTATAACAACGACGACGTTGCACGACCTTAAGCAATGAAGTCTCAACATTTCTCAGAGACGTCAAATTCACTACCAGAAATGATATGTACGTGTGGGTGGTTTCGACGGGTTACCATATTATCAGGGAAGCTTATGAAAACAAAAACCGAAAATACCACTGAAAATCCACGAGACAGACGCGCTCTCTACAGAATAACGGAAGAAAGCGCGTAACAGAATTGAGTGTATAATGCGTAGCGGTACATAAATAAATAACTAACTAAGAAGAAATGCTAAGCAAAACAAAATGGTGGTGACGCACATTTCTCAGCTGGTTTTTACTTTACTTTATTATTGTTTTTGTTTTTGCTTATCTGATTGTGTCCACAAAGCGAAAAACTAAACTTTGGATTGAGAAACAGAAAGCATGAGAGGAAAAATAGTAGCTCAAAGGCAGTGCATGGAGATGATGGCAGTTGTAATATGAAAGCATCAGCATTCAAAAGTTAAGCACCCAACGAACATGCCTTGGCTCTTATAGAATCTTTAGTGAAAATTGAACGCGGGAAATTGAAATGTTCGCTTGCTTTGCTTGTTGACACCTGTATATGAGGGGTTTCTGCCTCTAAGCTAAAAATTGTTCACGTTGCACGATTAAAATCAACAAAGGAAATCAGTTTTAGGTACACTAGGTGCATAGTTTTTTAATATGAAAGCAGGGATAATTTAGTTTAGCAAATTTGAAGTCCATTTTGATTAATTTCAAATCTCAAGTTTTCAATTCGCAAATTTTAAATATTCTACGTTCCTGATGGATTTGAGGGGAATTGATATAAGGCTCTTTTCTATTGTTATCAATTGAAAATATTTACGTAAAAATTGTTTACTAATTACTTCGATGTTTTCCATTTACGTCGACAATTTATTTTAATACGGAATACTATTTCTTTATTTTGTGTTTTCTTTCTTAAGTAAATCGAACTGAAAAAAAGTTATAAACATATAAGTAGCTGCCCAAAATTTGGAAATGTTCAATTATGCACTCCATTGGCTTTTCGCACCCACGTCCTTGGAATGCTAAGCCAAAAATGACACTTGGTTTCTGTGATTGTTAGAAAATTTCATGATGCGGAACTTTTCATTAACTGCACAAGAATCGGCTGAAGCGTAAACTAAAAATAAACGAAATCAAAGCGTAAGTTAGACAGACACCAATTTTTACAAAATACGCTTGCTGAATTTTTAATTGCTTGAATAGTAAAATTTAACATTGGGAAACGTTCATTGGCTTCCTTTGTTACAATAATACATTTATTCAAGCAACCGGCCTAGCAAACGTAAATTAAATGTAATCGATAGTTGACATCGCTTTTTTCGACGAAAAGCATTTTTGGAAACGTAAATTGAGGACTTATTTCAGTAGCTATATCATATTACTGAAAGCTAAATAATTATTTTTTGAAAATAGTACAAAATATTTTGTATTGAAAGCAGTTTCTGTTTTCATATTATCTTAAAACACGCACATATATTAAACAAATTTAATTTTTATACCTACCATAATTACTAATTTATTTATACAAAACTATAATTTTTTTCATACACGCGTGTACAGAAATACCTTGCTTAGTACAGAAACGACAAGTTGGGATTCGGTAAAGTATGATGAATTAGTAAAATTCATTAATCGAACTATTTGGAGTTCTAACTTGATTTTATAAAACTGCTAAATTCATAGACATCAGAAAACTGCTTTCGCTAGAACATAGTAATAAAAAACTCCAGCCACAATCCTCTTCTGACTGAATTTACATAAAATATCTCACTCTACGAGTTATTCCCACATCTTATTTAGTAAATGTCCTGTTAGGAAATGTAAGCATCTTGCTAGCCTATTTGAAAACATTGAAATTCAAGCGTGCAACATGGTCTTAAATTTGTTATTCCGAAATTTGTGTTTCCGAGAAAATCAATTAGTTGCACATAACAACAGCAATGAACTACTTTGAAGACAATGTCGATGACATCGTTAAAGTGAGAATTAGTTTCTTTTATGTCTCATAAATGAGTTAACCTTCCAGATGCACAAAAAATTAAACATTACTTGATAAGCACTCAATACATATTCAAATTTCAACACAGCCACTGACCTTAAAAATAGAAGCTGATGCGAGCACAGAGCTCTGGTTGCGCGTGTAATATGATATTGAAATAGACGGATATACGGTACGTGGTTATACTCGCATATGCCCTAGAGATATGTATATGTTGTATAGTACATAAAAGTTGTTGCTGTACTACGCACAAATTAACACCAATCAAAAAACTCTGCCAAGCGAACGAGAATTAAACGTTCACATCTGTTTCAATTTCCAGCACACTCCACTCTAATTCATTTCAGAACACTAATACGTATTCATATTTGTGTTCATATTTTTTATCAAGACATATATATGCAAAATGTCTGCATCATATGAAATACATATTTTAAAAATATATGTATATATATATTTTTTTTTTTGTGGCATTCAATTATTATTATAAAATTGTTAACATTTAGATATGTTTGACCTTTATCTAAAGGCTTAGGTATAAATGCAGAAAATTTATTTTTTAAATTAAGCCACTACTGCTATAAAGACAATTTTAAACTTTTCAAAAGATTTAATTTAATTGAGACTATTATGCGGTTAAGAATGTGATTAAGTCGAGCTGGGAATTATCATATTCTCAATATCATTTAGAGGGTAATTTTCATTATACCAAGAACATCTGCCTTCACACTTCCAACACAACGATACATATATGTCAATATCCCAGCCTATCATCATTTCAACGCACGTAAGCATCGTTGATGTCAGTCTCAAAGGAAGTCAGAAGTCTAGAAGTGAGAGTGCAACGAACAAGATTTATGACACATGAAAGAAGGACCAGAAAAAATAAGAAAACTCGCATTGTATAGTTTTTCTCAACAAATTAGAAAAGAAAGTCAACTCGAACAACGCTCTCTTCCATTTCCTCTACTAATGTTAGACATTATGCAAAGCAGCTGCTGCTGTGAGCTAATTTGCTCAATTGGTGCACAAAACATTAAATATGCTGCCGGGACTCCCTGTGCCTCAAAGCAACGACACCCCGCTGCGGACAAAATTAGCACAACAAATATCTATGTACACATACAAATAATACATCAACAAATAAAACCAGCAAGGGGCAAGCGCTTCAATAATATCTAAAGCAAAATGCTCTTGCCCACTTAACTCGTGTCAATTTCACAGCAAAATAAAAGCCAGCGAACATTTTTCATAGTTGCCTTCAGGGTACCCATGGCACTCCTCGTGCGTGAGTTTAAAGCCTTCGACTAGCGCTTATCGCGAACATTTGGTATTGGTTCGCCGTGCTAAGGGCTATTTTTGACACGCAGACTGAAATGGCTCATATGCCTTGTGGGCACACATCTGTCTGTAAAAAGGAAACTCTGAAATTAACAGGTTGTCTGTTAGTATAAATTGTAGATTTGCAATTGACACCATGTAATGTAGAAAAGGCACAACATTCGTGCATATGTGTACTCAAGTTTTGAAGAACGAGAAGCTTTCACCTTTTACAAACTGTTGAAGTTTGTTTCCCCTTTTATTTTTTACCATCAGTCTTATCTCTCTGAAAAGGAAAAATTCCGAATATTCTTATACAACAAAAAAAATGTAATAATAGTTATATAACCAATAAAAAAAAATGAATAATTTCAGTATTTACGTCATTACTTTATGAAACTTGCTATTTTAAAATGATTTCGTCTGGCAAAGTAATAACACGTACCTTCATAAAATTAATCTTTAGCACACCAATGCTTCCTAGTAACACATTTAATGCTTTGGCACTTACAGCTAAAATACATTGTTATTTCTTAGCGCTTTTATCAAGCCATGAAATTTGACTTATTGAGATAGTACACCGTTGTAATATTTTCATACACATAAAAAAATGTTGTGTTGATTATTTGTTAAATTTCTTTACAGATTCTTTTTAAAGTTTTTCTTAAAGTGTAACCAAAATTGCCTGAAAAATGCGGGCAATCCCAGAGACATGCGAAGGTTTCAGGTAAGAATATAGTAATAAATTAGATTATAATACAAAATTGTTTATTGTTTATTGTCTGCCTGTCGCTTATCTGTATTTACGCAGTACATCCAGCGACTTTCTGAACGTATATCCAGTATGGTTACTCAGCTATGGCTGAAGAAAATAGTGCGCAGTGTGATAAAATAAAAAGTCATCGAGTCAGAACAAATTATTTAAAGACGTATTCGCTGCTAGAAGATTTTTAAGTGAATAAACTAACCTTACTTATATAATAATTATTATTATTTTAAATAATACACATTTATAACATGATTCAATATGGATTTAATAATATACATTGAATTTTGCCGCAGGTTGTAATATCTACACAAGTGACTGTCGACGGCCCATTATTAGCAATATCGGATAACATGTTCGTCCACAATAACTCCAAGCATGGACGACGCGCCAAACGTTTGGATACCACGGAAGGTACAGGCAACTCCTCCCTGTCCATAACCGGTCACCCCCTCGCGCCTGACAGTACCTATGATGGTCTGTAACGAAATTTCATTACTCTTCTTTTTTTTTTTTTTATTATATTTTGTAGTTTTCATTTGACATTACAACACATTCGTTGTATATTTTTGTAGTAATCGGCAACTTATCCTTTAAACACATACACTTGTATTTGCCTATAACTGTTTGGGTCTTAACCCCTACTTCAATACCAAAATTTTATAAATTAACTAAATATAAACATCATAGGTCTCTATCCACCATTACCTGTGGCAACCCCCTGTATCAAGGCAATCTCACCTAGCGAAGGTTGGACGACAGGCGGAGCCACCGTAATCATTGTCGGCGACAATTTTTTTGATGGATTACAAGTCGTCTTCGGCACAATGCTCGTCTGGAGCGAACTGATCACATCACATGCGATTCGAGTGCAAACACCACCGCGCCACATACCTGGTGTCGTAGAGGTGACGCTATCCTACAAAAGCAAACAGTTTTGCAAGGGTTCACCAGGTCGCTTTGTCTACGTCTGTAAGTTAAAGAATAGCTTACCCACTAATCAGTTACTCAAACAGTAAAATGAACCACTTCCTTTTACCAATTTAAACTCGTTTAAGCAGCACTCAATGAGCCAACCATCGATTACGGATTTCAACGATTACAAAAGCTTATACCACGTCATCCAGGAGATCCGGAGAAACTTCAAAAAGAAATAATTTTAAAGCGTGCTGCGGATTTGGTTGAGGCGCTATACTCAATGCCGCGGTAAGTTAATCTGATCCGGCAATTATATATATATTTTGACTAAAAACTTGAATGATCCGACCTAGGTCACCCGGAGGTTCAACTGGCTTTAATTCATATGCTGGCCAATTGGCTGTGAGCGTACAGGATGCGGGCACTGGACAATGGACCGAAGATGACTACCAACGCGCCCAATCAAGCAGCGTCAGTCCTCGTGGTGGCTATTGTAGCAGCGCCTCGACACCACACAGTTCGGGTGGATCGTATGGTACCACCGCATCTACCGCAGCCGTGGCAGCAACTGCCAATGGTTACGCGCCTACACCCAATATGGGTACGCTCTCCTCTTCACCGGGCAGCGTGTTTAACTCCACTTCAAGTAAGTATAAAACTGGCGACTCTGTAAATCTTTTGGACTACTTTCCCTTGCCATTGCGGTTGAGCATTGATATTTGTAGTTCCTTATAAGAACAGTGAATTTGCATAACTAATAAAAAACAAATCTTCTAGTGCTAAAATAAAGACATATAGTCGTTAGTATCTCGAGATTCCATAGTGATTATTTTACGATCCATATAGTCGATGTCGTCGATGCTCAACCTTTCTCAAATAAAGTAGATAAAATATATAAACTAAGAATGACATTTTCTTGCTATTTGTTTTTTTTTTTTTTTTTTGTTTTGTTTTCTTTCTTTCTTTCTATATATTAAATTTTTTATTTTTTTGATACCTCTCAAAGATTTTATGTTTACAAAACTACTGAAAACACTAAATTACATAAGCCTACACAAAAAAATCGTTACAATTATGTTCAGCAAGTGCATTTTCGCCATTAATTCCAACAGTGTCGTCAACGTGGCATCAGGCTCTAGTGCAACATCATCATGCTGCACACCCGCACCACTACCCGCACCCACATCAACCGTGGCATAATCCAGCAGTCTCCGCAACTGCAGCGGTTTAAGGCGTCTATAATGCCAATCACCGAAATCAGAGACAGGGGCAGAGGATTTTCAATAGGACAACAGATAAAAAGAAAACAGACAGACAAACCAACAGACTCATACATACATCGTAAAAATTAAATGTAATGCATCTGCACCGGAAACACAACTTAAAGAGCATGCACACACGACATACTAAACTCACCAGACACAGACATATGCACCCTTTACTCTCTCAACCACTTATTGGAAAAGTGCACACCAATCGACCTTACCGATGCAGCATTGACGACAATGGTGGTGATTGCATAGAGAATGACGTCGATGATATTGATGCGGATGTTGATTACCTCGATGGTGACGATGATGTCCAGTTCCAGTCGCAATTTGCGCCATCGTTGCAGTTTATTATGTGTCGCCGCCTCGTGTACCATAAAACACTTCACATCACACATTACGATGGTATTTATATTTTATTTAATGTTTATTTTTAATCGAGTTTATGAGCGTTTAAGTTGTTATAGTTAATTAATTTAAGCAAAAATCTTTAAAATAGTTGTTTCATAGCATAAAATTATAAATTACTATATAAAAAGTTTACTTCACGTAAGTATAGTTGCATATAGCTATGAGTATATAACAGAGGGTTGCTTCTTCGTTTTCTATTAAAAAGGAAACGCCTACTTAGTTTATTATTTTTTTTGTGCTTATTTATGATGATTTTAAGCTGCTAATTGTTAATTATTCCAAAGGACACTCCCAACAAACAAATGACTGCAATAATCGCTATGACGTCAACATTTACTGTTGAAACCATTGGCTGGGCTAGTAAATTAATTGTATTTTCAAAAATATTTTACTATTTTATATACCAAATTATCTAACAAAAGCCAAATATTTTTGTAAATGCATTTTTATAATTCAAAATTTATTGTAAATATGAAAACAAAAATGATCAAATTGTGCTAGAATTAGAGAAAAATTTAAAAACTCAATTAAATAATGAATTAAGTAGCTTATTTTTCTTTATAACTAGTTTATTAATTTATTCATATTCATTCATTACAATATTCATTCTTATTTATTAATTTTGATTTAAATGTTCCTCGTTATTCGTAAAATTTTTATTTATACAAAAAAGTACCATATTCGTTTCGATTTTTCTAGTTGAAAGTTGAGTAAAATATTCTAAACTTTAACCAAAACTTGATTATATTCATGCAGCTCTCTAGTATGTAAGCGGCACAATTCGTTGCAAAATAAAATAGTTTCTTTTAATCAAGCAATATTGAATATCCAAATGTATATGATTACCACGTTTTAATTTACTTATGTCTTAATGACTTTTTGAAGCGAAACCCAAAATATCAAAGTATTTGTGATTTCAGCTCAACTCTACAACTACTTATAAAATGTTGTTTAATGCCGCTGTCTAAATGATTATTTCAATGAATTATGTGAATATGTTGATATATCAAAAAACTTAACAATCCACATTACATTTATATAAATATATGTAATTTTGAATTAAATTTGTATACTTTCAGGAGTGAGCAGCTTGAGCTTTAACCCATTCGCTTTGCCTACATGCAATACCCAAGGCTACAGCACAAGTCAACTGGTAACATCTAGCAAATAATATTACTATTAATGTGGAGTCAAAAATTATTGAAATCCATAAGGATACATCGCTTCGTCTTCAAGAAGTTGTTAAATCGTGAAAACAACAAAACAAGAAAACCAAAAAATTAATTTTTACACGTAAATTAAAGTAATGTAGAGATGCTCAGCCGTGCAATAATATAAGTAAGAATTAAATATATCATATTAATGCAAAATATATATATCGCTAAAAGAAGCGAATTTCAAATTAGGAAACTGTACATTATTGATAGGTTAAATAATAATTAAGTCAACAGCACATAACATAAACTGGTAATCATATCAAAATAATAAAATTCATATCATTATTAGGCAGAACAAACACTTGAAAACATTAACCAAGCTAAATTATACATAGTATATATCAAAAAAATATTAGTGAAGAATTTAATATTGAAACTGTGAATATTAAAGGCATAAAAAATAATTAATATAAATAGAACAAAACAGAAAACAATACTTTACGCGAAACTAGTTTAATTTAAATCTGGAATTGTACGAAAAAGCTTGTATACGAAATTAAATACTGAATTAGAAAAATGGAAAATGCAGCAACAAAATACATTTGCAAATTCGGCAAGAATTTCCGAAATAATATATACATATAAGTAAAACTTATTGCATATCATTAAAATTATTATCAATAAATTCTTACACATTAGCAACCAAATCAAATCAAAATAGCTACACGAAAATCTAAATCAAAGGTGATATACAATACTTTACATATATGAACTCTTTTTTAAAGTTACAAAAAAGTTATGGCATGCACAGAAAATTTAATAAAACCCAAAGTAAGAAATTATATCTAGCACTTTCAAAAAATACCTTTTTCGTATACAATTTAAACTTAAAAATCCAATTCTTTCCTTCGAATCCCTCATTAAACATCGGTGCAGCTAAAACCAAGTACGATATTTTAGCGAACATTCACAAAAGGAGTAGGGAAATAAGAAGAATAAGAGTACATTTGACAGGAATAAGAACAATTTGTTGTTAACCATAAATTAAAGTAATTGGTACTTATTTAGAAATTAAATTTATTTCCATTGTTTATGAATTTATTCATAGGGTATAATGTATTTTGTATTATATATATAAAATAAATCAACAAAATTATATTAAGCATTTATTTTGTTTAATGAAATTTTTATAATTTAATTAATTAATTTAAAAATAACCCGTTGTAAAAAAAACCCCACCCACTGTTTTGTAAATTTCTAAAAAAGTTATTTAAATAAAATTTAATCAATAAATATTGAATAATGTGCAAGCTTTAAAATATTTCTAGATTTTCAGGGTCTCCAACTATTTAAAACATATTATACATACATATTATGAGACTAAAAGCCCAAATAAGTGAAACTTTCTAGAAAGTCTTCTGTAAATACATATATTTATAGAAATAAAAATCATATCATCAGATCCCCAATAAATTGACAATTATGGAATACAGGAATATAAAGAATGTTCTTTAAGATATACTTATGTTAAGTAAAATTAAATGGTTTCTAATCGTCCTTTTTCTTCTTACGTTCAACTTTTTTCAAAATCGAGTCCATATTTGTGACAAGCTGTTCTAACATTTCTTCCAATAAACCAACACGATTGGTAAGACTGAATGTCAATGTTATATTATATATATGTTAATTAAATACGTTAACTTTAATTTCTTTTCATTACCGATTAAGCTCCTTGTCATACATTTGCGGTACAGTCTGTTCAAAGTACATCCTTCTAAGCATTAACAGTTTTTTTTAGAATTATAAGACAATTTCAACAACAACAGTCCCAAAAAGAATTTATTATTACAGTGCAGTACTTACTTTCTCACAGGTGATGCTTGGGGCTGTGTTGAACCGGTTGTAGTTGGAGCAGCAGCATCTGAGAGCGTAGAAATCGGTTCCAATAATCGCGGAGGTATCTTACCGCAATAGCGTATAAAATAAAAGCCATGTTTTAGTTTTCTCAACAAATAAGAACCTAATTGACTGCGAGCCTCTGTGATTTCTGCTTTGACTGAAGAGTAAGTTTGCATAATAATAGCAAGAAACATATTCTAAACCATAACAAGGTGATATAAGACATTAGTCTATTTGTAAAAATGTTTTATTTCAAATACTCACTAAAAGAATGAAGAATACCAAGAGAATATATGTAAGAAAGTAGATTGGTCCCAATATTCGATTTGCTTTTTCTATAAGTTCATAATTGAAGTCGCCTAAAATCATGCGTATCATCGTCAAAACAGAGGTGACAAAATTTCTGAAGTCCGGATGCTGGGTTCCAAAAAGCAGTAGGCCTAATTGCGCATAAGCGAGGAATACTATTAAAAACATCAAACTGAAGCCAGCTAAATCTTTCGAGCACTAAAGAACGAAAATGAAAGGATACATTGGTAATATTGGCTTAAAATAATACCAAAACATGAAAACGAATAAATAAGGAATAATAATTTTTATAATAATAATAATTATTATATATGTAAAAAAAAAAAAGCACTACTTACACGTCTCAATGTTGTCGTAAATTGTACAAGGGTTTTGTTAAAACTGATGAATTTAAAGATCTTTATCCAAACTAGAAAATTCAACAAAGCCATCATGTCCACATAACCCGTAAAGTAGAAAACCAGATTGTCTAAACTTAGAAACTCGTTTTCTTTGCTTACGGATTTTCCCAAAGCTTTTATATGAAAAGTATGCCAAACATTGTATCCCAAAGCAGCATATGCCAACTAAAAATTAAGATAACATTCTTAATAAAGTATAAATATACATTAAAGAATTTGCAATTTAGTCCCCTACTTACTAACAAAATGACTGTGTCTAATATTTCCACAAGCGAACTAAAATAACGTCGAAACCCCATTCTGCGAATGTCAAGGAATGCTTTTACTGTATAATATATGACCATTAGATAAAATAAAACGATAGCACCAAGTAACCAGTAGCTTTTTTCCGTAAAAAATGTATATTCTTTCATCGTATTTATTTGAGCTGACGAAAATACCCCACCTGTAGGTGGAAGTTCAGCTATGAGTCTAAAAAAAAAACTTCGAAATAAATATAGACTTAGCATCTACTAAATTATCATGTATCTACTTACTTAATACTTTGAAAAAAATCGAGATTATCATTGTACAAGTTGAACTCCAATACTGCAAGTCGTGAAGCGCGGTCAAACCAATGACTGTTCCTCAAATTACGCAACAGCTCTTCATTTTTAGGTCGATCATAGGTCAACATCTGTACGTAGCCGGCGCCTTTATACGAACTGATATGTGCCCATATTCTGTTTGCTGATAATTCATTTAACGTTCGAAATTTTGAACTGTTTTTTTTTTTTTTTGGTTTACATATTAAGTAAATTACAAGTTAAGTTATCATACCCTTTATATTCATCCGAAGTGTCCTCAACTCCTGTACTATATGGCGCATAACAAGTATTGAAATATCGAATAAACGCATCATTTACAAAACAGCTATCCTTCTTTACTCGTATTTGTCGCAGTCTCGGTGGGCCCAAAAGCACATTTTCTCTTAGAAATACTCGACCTTTTAAATTCCAATCAGTCGAGTTATTACCTAATATGCTCGTATGTTTATAGTAATTGCCAGGCCTGTTCATGCTTTTGGCGAGCAGTTTTCTCATAATTAAAGGAGGTTTGTCCACTTTACCATTGTCGCTGTCACCATAATCATCACTAAAACCAAGGGTTTTTTTATCGTCATCACCACCACCACTCCCAGCGTTATCCTGGCCAAAACTATCGGTAGTATTTGTAGAGTTATTAAGAATAGAATAACCTCCATGCAAAATATTTAAAAAGCCAATTTGTAAATAGTCCCACAAATCCTGCAAAGTCACCAATTGATTAAAGTTAATAGAGGATCCTGGTGAAAGAGCTACGTCACGATGAACAAAAAGCTTATCAACACTCTGGTTCATATAAAACATATACGGATGTCGAACAGAAACTGCAACTGAGAATTAAAATATTTATTTTCATATAAATTTTGTATACTTATAATCCATTTTCAGCTTACCTATTGTTGTTAATATAAGGAAGCAAATGAAAACTGAGAATTCAATTAAAGCATCTCTTATCTCTTCATCGGTAGTGAATCTTATTCTACGAATTGGATAATGCTTCATCTTTTTATTTAGCCAATATATAAATACTCTGCAAAACTTTCTATTTAGTATGGCTACACTTTCAAAGTCAGAAAAGAAAATGTCAGGCCATCGTAGAGTTCGCAAGCTAAATCTGTCAAAAAAAAATGCAAAGGTAACTCAGCGAAATTTTGATTGCCAATAGAGAAATATACTCGTACTACAATTTTGAATTAAACTACTATTTAAGGTAATTTGAACAGAAAATAGCAATAAATAACAATGAAATAAAGTATGTTTGGTAGGTTAACGGCATGTTTTGTTATCTATAAAAACATTTACTCAAGGCACTCAATCATGATTCGATATCTGATCTACGTGTACACACTTAGAGAATCGTTTAGAGGTGACGATGACTGTAGAAAACCATTTTACTTGTGGCTAATTAATGAATCACTGCAAGCGGGTTCCCCAAGATATGTACATAAGTCAACCAGTCACAATCATTTTTATATGTCCACAAGCTATTAAGCTCACTGAATCCAAATATTAATTTTATTGATAAGATATTAATAACAACCAAATCGTAATCAAATAAGTCAATCATGCAAAATGTTTGTTTAATTTAATTAATTAATATTAATTAAACTATCACCAACAGAATACGGCTGATCCAGCTTTCGTAAATGGAAGCTTCCCCGATTATGCTTTTTATTATAAAGAGCGCATTCAAGTTGCATGAATTTTACAAAATGAATGAAAGGATTATTGATATAGAAACATTAATTTTTCCTTTATAATAATAAAAACATAATACTTTGACTTATCTATGATGAATTCACTGATACTTATTATGACATTTGTAATCACAAATTTTGACTTGCTAACATGCTGACCATCAGCATCAAATATTACTTGTTATTTATTATTACAAAGTCGTCAACGCTCACTTGCTTCATAACTTAAACCGTTCCACAAATTTAAGATTGAACTCCCTAAAATAACATTTATTTCATTCGTTTACATAGCAGTAACTCAGCTGATAATAGCCTTATGATGATTATAAGATTTGAATAATCGGTCAAATTCGAATGCAGATTTGATGTAAATTTTTTTTTATTGAATTAGAACCTTCATATATTAAAAAAAATAATAATCATTAAAATAATATCCAAACATGACAAATTAGGTTAAATTCAATTTTAAAACTGATTGCAATCGCATACATACATATGGATGTATGTACATAAATATATACATAATATTTCTTTAGCTCGTACTCATACTCTAAGCTTGTTCTTTTTTTTAGTTTAAGAATCGTAATAATTCAAAACTCTATTTTCTACTAACTCAATTTGAATTATTCTAGTTCATTTTGGTTAAGTTGATGACTGTTATCTAAATGACTAAATTAAACTTGCAAACTTGTTACCAGTTAGCCGATTGAGTCACTTTTCCTCAGGTCGTTATCACATTCAGCACCGAAGGTATTGTGCTTGATTCTTGTAGCTGCCACCGTTCAAAGCGACTTCAGAGCTTGCTGTGAGCACTTGCTTACCGACTATTTGCTCCCGGCATAAATAATTAAAAATTGAGCAAATAATCGAGGGCGCGTCAAGCTGATAGTAAAAAAAAGAAGAAAATAGAAAACTAAATATCAAACGAAAAACGAAGAAATAGAAATTATTAAAGAAATATGGGTATACGTACAAGTAAACCTTCTGAAGCAACACTTCGCATACCTATCGGTCGCGAAGAAACTGTTGATACGAAACAAAATTCCAAAAAAAAACCGCGACCCAACCATATCACGACCACAAAGTATACCATATTATCCTTTATACCTCGCAACTTATACGAGCAGTTCCGTCGCGTTATTTATTTTTACTCCGTTATAATTACAATTATTTCGTTCTTTGTCAGTAAGTAATAGAATTCAATCAAAACTAGGCATACGCTATATTGGTTGCGTATAATTCTTTTCAATATTTCAGATAGCACACTTTCACCCTTGACCTCACTTATACCAATGTTGATCGTTATAATCATTACGGCACTGAAGGATGCCCGCGAGGATTACTTACGCTACAAGAACGACAAAATAGTAAACGAAACTAAAGGTAATTAAAGTACTGAAGACATCATTATGATTTTGTTAACAAAAAAAAAATTATCAAAATCATGCGTTAAACTATTGGTCGTTATTCAAATAATCTCAATATGTTCTGTATGTAATTCAAGTGACAGTTATACGCGGTGGTGTGGAGCAGCAAATCGATTCGGAGTTTGTATCGCCCGGTGATTTAGTTGCCATTTACCATAAAACTGACGTGCCTTGCGATCTCGTACTTCTGCAAACAACAAACAATCGTAACAAATGCTACATTACTACAGCTAACCTTGATGGTGAAACGAACCTTAAGACTGTACATGCTCCATCTGGAGTTCCCATGTTGGCGAGTGGCAAACTGAATTTGCCTCAATTGGGTCAGATTATCTGCGAATTACCAACAACGGAGATTTACAGTTTCAATGGGCGCATTGAGTTAGATGAGGAAAAGGTTCTTCCCCTAACAAGTGAAAATATTTTGTTACGCGGCTCATGCATTAAAAATACTGAATGCGTAATCGGTTGTGCTATATACACGGGTATGACAACCAAGCTTCAATTGAATAGTCGTTATTCGGTCAATAAGACAGCCTCAAGTAATGCATACATAAATAAATACATGATTACTTTTATCCTGATTATGCTGATACTAGTCATCGCACTTTTTATAATTGAACGGTAAGTAAATATATTTTAAAATCTAAAAAATTGCCGTGGCAACATATTGCTAAAGAAAATCATATAAATTTATTCATTTAATCAATACTAATGTTATTAATTTTAAGTGTTTTGGAAGTCGCCAATTTACCAAAAATGTCATATATCGGTTTGACAAATAAAATCAACAGCGCCCAGTCGATACTCAGTGATTTTTTGGCGTACCTTACACTCTTTAACTACATCGTGCCAATATCAATGTATGTCAATATTGAGTTTTACCGCGGAAGTAGTTCGCGTTTCATACGTTCTGACCTTCATCTGTATGACGAAGAAACCGATCAGCCTTGTTTAGTCAACACAAACAACCTTAACGAAGACTTGGGCCAAGTAAATATTCTGTTTTCGGATAAAACTGGCACACTGACGAAAAACGAAATGAACTTCTTACAGTGTTCTGTAAATGGTAACAAATATATATACCATAAAACGCACATTCAGGACCAGCACACAAAAAAATGCTTTACTCTAAGCAACTTTAATGTAAGTGATAATACCAATTTAGACAAATCAATTTGAATAACAACTTAAATACCATATCCAACTATCATTTCTGTCCTTCATAATCCTATCGAAAATCTGTCTTGGGCTTAAATATACTTGTATTTGTTTTTAGGATAGCCAAAAAAGTTTCTTTGAAGCTTTAACGATTTGCCACTCAGTCAAAGTTGTTGAAGATCACTTTAGTCCCACCAAAAAAGAATTATTAACGAGTAGTTCTAAATGTGCCTATCAGGCGTTTTCCTGTCCCGATGAAAAAGCATTCTTAGATGCATGCGCCAACATGGGCCTAATCTACGATGGTGACGCCGATGATGGTTTCATGTGTGTTCGCCACGTGGTTCGGGGCCAATTCAATGAAGACACTACATTAGAAGAAGAAATTATAACTAAAATACGTTACGAACTCTTACATATGCTTAAATTCACATCTGAACGAAAACGTATGAGTACCATTGTACGCGATGGAAACAATCAAATTTGGCTTTACAGCAAAGGTGCAGACGATAGTATATACCCTTTATGTTCCAAAACATGTTCATCTCTAATCGCTCAAACTGATTGTCATATCAACGAATTTGCCAGAGATGGTCTGCGAACACTGGCTATAGCAAGAAAGCAAGTCAGCTACGAAGAATATAAAACATTTGTAAAAGCATACGATTCAGCAAATAGTGCATTGGAAAATCGACAACAATTGATAGCAGACTGCTATAACAATATTGAGAAAGGTAAGTTATAACCTCTTACCGTTAATACTAATCTGCCGAAATAATAAAAACTCGGATTTTAAACCCGAATTTAAATTGTTCATCTTCAACTTACCCAATAAAAACAGGAAATCAATGCAATTGCAATTAAACTTTACACATACAACTTGTTTAAACTTTTATATTTTTATTTTTAATCGCAGAGCTTGAACTACTAGGAGCTACTGCTGTGGAGGATTCTTTGCAGGATAATGTGGTTGAGACCTTGGCAACTCTTCAAGCGGCCGGCATTAAAATCTGGGTACTTACTGGCGATAAGATAGAAACCGCCGTAAACATTGGTCTCGCCTGCAAGCATATACCATCGAATGCAGAGATCAATTTTATAATAGACATCAAAGACAAAGCTGAGCTAGTAACTAAGCTCTCTACAATCGAGCACCACATCACGACTAATCCAAACAATGAGCATGCATTAATCATGAATGGAGTGACTCTTAGCACAGCACTAGAGCATATGCGTGACGAATTCGCCCGCGTGGCGCTATTGTGTAAGGCAGTAATTTGCTGTCGATTAAGTCCACTTCAGAAAAGCGAAATAGTCGAACTGGTCAAATCGACCCGTGAGTATTTAACTGCTGCTATTGGAGACGGAGATAACGATGTTTCCATGATACAATCAGCCAACATCGGCATTGGCATAATGGGGCTTGAAGGTCGACGAGCTTCGCTTTGTGCAGACTATGCAATTACGCGATTCAAGATGCTTCATCGTTTGTTGCTAGTTCACGGCCATTGCAATTCTGAGCGTCTAGCATTCCTTGTACTTTTTTATTGCTATAAGAATTTGCTCATTACTGGAGGCATGATTATTTATCAAATCTACTGTTTATATTCGGCCACTTCGATCTTTTATTCGCTCTTCTTATGGCTTTATGACGTAATCTACATATCGTTCAGCTTTACCTTTCTGGCTTTTACGGATAAACCATTTAACGATGACATACTTATGACGTAAATTAAAATGATTACAATAAATTTTCATATAATATGGCACATCTTCTCATTTTCAGACATCCAGAACTTTACAAGCGGAATTGTCGCAATCAACAAGCATCCAAGATGCGATTTTGCTTTTGGATGGGAAATGCTCTGCTCCACGTGGTCATTATATACTATTTTACTTACTTCCTAATTACAGCGAACAATGTCGTACTCATTGGCGGTCAAACCGCTGATTACAGTTGCTTCGGTACTATGATCATCACGGTGATTGTTTTAGTAAGCAACTTAAAACTCGTTCTGTTCGGTCGTTACTTAAGCAGTATATTCCTAATTTTTGTCGGCGCTTCGATTGCAGTTTTCTTTTTGAGCACACTTACCATCAATTTCATCGATACGAGCGATATTTTTGGCGTTTTCAACATGTTACTCAGTTCATTGCCGATATGGCTTTTTATAATTGTTACGACGTTTGCTACTTTGTTGACAGATTACACGTTAAAAGTTGTTCAAGAAATGTTTTTAAAGCCCAAAGAAATTGGGCAAATCAAGATGAAGAGTTTTAAAAGTTATATTTTATAACCAACTAGCAAATGCCTTGCATGCGCTCCTGTCTCTTTGTTCTACTTTATTTTTTCTACTTTTTAACTACTACTAAAAGGTTTGTAAGATATTCACATCTTCGATTTCTTCGTCAAAATTATGATTTATGTCTTTTATTAGACATTTGCATAAAATTTACGTGCGGCGCGTAGGCGCTGCTCCTTTAAGGATTTTGTGTTTCATTGTGAGATTTATCACTATCACAGCAATTATAGCCAATATATCTAATTTTCTTCAATAAGTTTGCATCTCCCATCAATAATTTCCCTTTTAGATGATAAACTCCCTGCAATTGCTGGACGGCTGATTCTGTAAGAGTGAAAGAAAGACATTTAAAGCAGTCATTAAAATTGCACATTTTTTTAAAATAAAATTGCTCGCTAAAAATAGTTTAAAAACTAAAAATAAACATACATTAACAAAATGAAACCTTATCTATAGTAATTATATAAAATTAAACAAGAAAATTGTAACGCTTTCAAACAAAATATACTGAACCGATTTTAATAATTTTTTTTTTATATCACATTTGTGATTAACAATTTATTGGCAGTTTTTTTTTAATAAAATAAGTTTTTTTTTTACGGGCCTAGCGCACTGACTACTACCCCAGAGGTAGCAGGTTCGATTACAGCATGCCATGCTCCTCTGCTAGTTCCCTTAAGACATAAATTAAAATAATTAATTATCCTATTCTTCTTTCGGCACGCAATTGCGAGTCATAATCATATTAACTGGTGACGTCACCGACGAAATCAGCTCAGGCTCCAACCGTCAACACCTCATACAAACACCTGGGTGTACGATCCTTTCATTCTTCGCCAACAGATGACGCGCCATGTTGTGGTGAAAAACCTTGTAAAAACCAAAGATGGCATTTCCCATCAAAAAAGGAACCGACAGCGACAGACAAATCATCTATCCTGTCTAAACATCAATTGACTACGGAAACCAAAAAGAAGAAGAAGATTATTATGGATGCTCCATGCTCCCTAGCGGAGTAATATGGGAAAAAAATGGTATTAAAAACATTCGTACGTTTATTGCTTATATTTGTTGTACGACGACTTTGTTGTCTTGCCGAACAAAATGTCGAAAGAATAGCCGAACTATGCTCACAACAATTGAGCAGTGTTTGGTCACTGCTTATAAATATTGTATTTGTTGTTGTTTTTTTTTTTCTTTTTGCTACAATATAATATAGATTGGTTTATCTGATTCTAATTAGGAAATTTAAAGAAATTACTCTATCTTTTTTTCTCATGCTTTTAACCGGTTTGACCATGGTGTAATGATTAGAAGGTGACGCCAATTGGGCCTGCTTCTCTCACAAAATCGGACCACTCTCATTACAAGGCCGCCATCTTATATTTCTGACGTCATAGGACAAATTTAGGGTATTTTTTAGCTGAAATTAGTGTTGAACATTAAGAAGGAATGTAGTGCAAATAGCAAAACTAGTATTGTCAATTGGATTGGTTGGTTAATATTCAAAAATTCAAATTAAAAATGCAGTGTGCAGTGGAAAGTTGCAGTAATAAAACGACTGCCAATAATGATAGAAGCATAAGTTTTTTT
>JBAMBQ010004426.1:0-33964 GCA_037044495.1 Stegana nigrithorax | reverse complement strand
GGTTGACCATTGTTTTCAAGCGTTTTGTGAGTATATCACAACCAGAGAATATGTATAATAAGAAGATGCATGACCCCGTTGAAAACGTTTCCACCTGGGTCCTGTCGCCAGGACCCTGCCGTAAGATGGCGTGGGACCCGGACTTTATCGTAAGGTGGCATACATTTTTTTCGGTGGTAGTTGCATGTGTATGTAATGATGGTCTTCATATACACAGCGTTTTTTTGATTGTAGTTGTTGGGCTAGCCGATTGCGCATATTTGTTGTTGCGCTTGTTTCTTTTTCGGTAGTTGTCATGTTTGTGTATGTGTGTGGTGATTGTCTTCATATACAAAGCATTTTTGTGGCGATTGACATTTTTTAGAAGTTTCATTTGTGAAGCTACAGTCGAAACTCGATAATCCGAAGAATGATTGCAGGCCCAATTCAGACTATCCAATATTTAGAATTTCAGAATTGTTTTAATATATGCAACTTTATTAAAGAAAATCACAAGGGTCAATAAAAAAATAATAATTAATATATAAGTTATATATAAACATATTTTTATATTTTTTGAAAATTTCGGCTGAATACTGGACAAATACTGGGGCGGATTTCAGCCGATAGTAGAGCTTTATAAGCTTTACATTATCAAATATCAAAAAATAGTGCAATTGTTAGAAATTAATTACATATTAAATAATGCAAAAATGCGCATTAAAAATGTCTTTGATATTAAACCATTAATTCATTACTTATTAAATATCAACTAGAAAGGTAGGGCTATAGTAGGGCGTAACCGACTATAGAAAATCCTGTACCCAATCCAAAACTGAATATATTTTTTTGTTGCTTTAATATTTTGTATTCATTACGGATTACAAGGATCTCTCAAGAAAAAAAAAGTTTTTCTTTTAGTAAAAGCCATTTTTCGGCCGATTGTTCCTATGGCAACTATATGTTATAGTAAATCGATATTTATCATATTCCGGAATATGATTGGATATTATTTAAAATAATCAAATCCAAAATTTGGCTACGATAACTTAATAAACAAAAAAGTTTTTTTCAGTAAATGTTGTTCTTCGGTCGATTGTTCCTATGGCATCTATATGATATAGTAAACCGTATATCGGATCATTTTTAGATAAGTGAATGGGCATTAGGTAAAACTATTAAATACATAATTTAGTAATGATACCTTGAAAAATAAAAGGGTTTTGGTTACTAAATGTGGATTATCGGCTGATCGTTCCTATGGCAGCTATATGTTATAGGTCGAATATCGAAAAAAAAAAATAAACTTTCTATGCCTATGGATTGGGCGAGTCTTCGTGCCAAATATGGTGGTTGTAGGCCTTACCGTTTCCGAGATCCGTTTGATCATACAGACAGACAGACAGACAGACAGACATGGCTAGATCGACTTGTCTTTCGATGCTGATCAAAAATATATATACTTTGTGGGGTCTACCACGCCTCCTTCTGCCTGTTACATACATTTGCACAACTTTAATATACCCTTTACTATTTTTTGGTACAGAGTATAAAAATACACCCTTAAATCATTCATATTCTCTGTATAATAAGAAGACGCATGACCCCGTTGGAAAGATTTTTACATGGGTCCTGGTGTGGCGTGGGGACTGGACTCTACTGTAAGATGGCATATATTTTTTTCGGTGGTAGTTGCATGTGTATGTGATGATGGTCTTCATATACACAGCGTTTTTTTTATTGTAGTTGTTGGGCTAGCCGATTGCGCATATTTGTTGTTGCGCTTGTTTCTTTTTCGGTAGTTGTCATGTTTGTGTGTATGTGTGTGGTGATTGTCTTCATATACAAAGCATTTTTTGTGGCGATTGACATTTTTCAGAAGTTTCATTTGTGAAGCTACAGTCGAAACTCAATAATTCGAAGAATGATTGCAGGCCCAATTCAGACTATCCAATATTTAGGATTTCAGAATTGTTTTAATATATGCAACTTTATTAAAGAAAATCACAAGGGTCTATGAAAAAATAATAATTAATTTATAAGTTGTATATAAACATATAAGTATTTTCGTTAAAACGATATAAATCCACTGAAGACATAAGGAGAACATACATCTCGGATTAAAGAATTGCAATTTATTTGAATTACAGAGTAGCCAATGCATGAAAATTGCTGTATTTTCGGATCAGCGAGTAATCGGATTATCGAATTTCGACTGTAGTTTATTTTTCTCGCTTTTTATGAAATATTAGCTCTTCTTCTTCATTGTTACAGGCATTTAAATTCTCAAAGCTGCTTCTTAGCACTTTGACTGTGTGAATGAAAAAAGTCAAAGCCAATTAGAATATTTTGCGCTAATCATGCATTTTTTGTGAAAATAAGTGTGTGCAAAATATATTTATTTAAATATGATGCAATTATTCAGTTCATTCGGAACAAAAATTTGACATGCATTCAATAGAACTAGCGATCGATCGAAACACCAGTTCGTTCAGATTGTAGTGGAGTGCGCAAAATATTAAATGAATACAATTTAAGCCGGCTACGCCAAATATGAATATTGGTGGACTATTTTGATTTTTGATGGTCTGCATTTAATAAATTGATCAATATGAATGGATAAATATGGAAATGTAACAATTTTTACATAATTTGTATTCATTTCTAATTTAATAATAATTATTAATTAGTAATTAAAAAATATTGTGTAATAATAGAAACATGCGCAATTGTTAGAAATTAATAACATATTAAATAAGGCAAAAATGCGCATAAAAAATGTGTTTGATATTTAACTATTCATTCATTCAAATATCAAAAATCTACCCTAAAATAGACAAATCTCACATTATTAGTGCGAGCAGCATATGAATAGGCAGAGAAAGGGAAATAATATCATTTGAAATCGGATCAAAAGCGCATACATAAAAAAATTAAAACTAAGATCAAAATAAAGACAAGCAATTGTCATCAAAGCATGAGTGCGAGTAGCACATGCATAGCAAGGAAAAAAAAACCACAAAGACAAAGAGCAGAAAATATTTTCCGACAGATGGCAGCATAGAAGTTTGACTTCCAACACACGCTGCCCGCCGCTGCCTGATTTTGTCATTTCAATTTAGCAAGCAGTTTGTATGAGATGCGTCTTCTTAGTATACATATTCTCTGCTATAATTTATCCATGAACCAAGGTTGACCATTGTTTTCAAGCGTTTTGTGAGTATATCACAACCAGAGAATATGTATAATAAGAAGATGCATGACCCCGTTGAAAACGTTTCCACCTGGGTCCTGTCGCCAGGACCCTGCCGTAAGATGGCGTGGGACCCGGACTTTATCGTAAGGTGGCATACATTTTTTTCGGTGGTAGTTGCATGTGTATGTAATGATGGTCTTCATATACACAGCGTTTTTTTGATTGTAGTTGTTGGGCTAGCCGATTGCGCATATTTGTTGTTGCGCTTGTTTCTTTTTCGGTAGTTGTCATGTTTGTGTATGTGTGTGGTGATTGTCTTCATATACAAAGCATTTTTGTGGCGATTGACATTTTTTAGAAGTTTCATTTGTGAAGCTACAGTCGAAACTCGATAATCCGAAGAATGATTGCAGGCCCAATTCAGACTATCCAATATTTAGAATTTCAGAATTGTTTTAATATATGCAACTTTATTAAAGAAAATCACAAGGGTCAATAAAAAAATAATAATTAATATATAAGTTATATATAAACATATAAGTATTTTCGTTAAAACGATATAAATCCACTGAAGACATAAGTAGAACATGCAATTCGGATTAAAAAATTGCAATTTATTTGAATTACAGAGTAGCCAATGCATGAAAATTACTGTATTTTCGGATCAGCAAGTAGTCCGATTATCGAGTTTCGACTGTAGTTCATTTTTCTCGCTTTTTATGAAATATTAGCTCTTCTTCTTCGCTATTACAGGCATTAAAATTCTCAAAGCTGCTTCTTAACACTTTGACTGTGTGAATGAAAAAAGTCAAAGACAATTAGAATATTTTGCGCTAATTATGCATTATTTGTAAAAATAAGTGTTTGCAAAATATATTTATTTAAATATGATGCAATTATTCAGTTCATTCGGAACAAAAATTTGACATGCATTCAATTGAACTGGAGATCAATCGAAACACCAGTTCGTTCAGATTGTAGTGGAATGCGCAAAATATTAAATGAAGACAATTTAAGCCGGTTACGCCAAATATGAATATTGGTGGACTATTTATTTTGATTTTTGACAGATGTCTGCATTTAATAAATTTAATAATAATGCATTTAATAAAATCAATATGAATGGATAAATATGGAAATGTAACAATTTTTACATAATTTGTATTAATTTCCAATTGATTAATAATTATTAATTTGTAATTAAAAAATATAGTGCAATAATAGAAACATGCGCAATTGTTAGAAATTAATTACATATTAAATAATGCAAAAATGCGCATAAAAAACGTCTTGCATAGTTAAGGATTCATTCATTATTTATTAAACATCAAAAATACATTCTAAAATAGACAAACTTCACACTAGGCATTAGTGCGAGCAGCATATGAATAGGCAGAAAGGGAAACAATATCATTTGAAATCTCATCAAAAGCGCATACACAAAAAAATAAAAACCGAAATCAAAATAAAGACAAGCGATTGTAATCAAAGCATGAGTGCGAGCAGCACATGCATAGCAAAGAAAAAAACGAAAACTCTTAGAGTAGAACATATACTGCCATCTGTCGGAGTTTGACTTCCACACACGCTGCCCGCCGCTGCCTGATTTTGTCATTTCAATTTAGCAAGCAGTTTGTATGTGATGCGTCTTCTTAGTATACATATTCTCTGTCACAACCATTATCAGTAATAAGCCGCGTCTGTTCGAACTGGGCCGAATAAAGGCCGTCTGCAGCGGACGTTTGTCATTCTAATGTAGAATTAAAACTATATTTATATATATAATATTTCATGACACCAACGCAACAATTCAAGGAGTTCATGTGGATTGTTTAGCAGAAACAGGGCAACCCTGTGTTCTTCCAATGGAATTAACTTTTGCATCTAGAGAATTCTAAGTGGAATGGAATAAAAAATCAGATTTCAGGGTTGTCGCGTTCGTTGATTGCATCATCAGCTGACTTCACTCTGTGAGTAAAATTGTGTCGCAGTGCGTGCATGTTCCTATAATAAGGGCTTGCAGAGCACGAAAACATTCTATCTCACCCACGCACACACACCTTGTTGCAATCTTCACGTCACAAGGAAATCAGTATATTCAACGCTAAAATCATACATTTTTGTTTCATTACCAGATGATTACACATCAAGACTATTCATTAGTTTCTTTTTTTCTCGACTTAAGAATCCTTGACACTTACTGCATATTTACAAAACTTCATGGACAGGTTCTACGAATTCTTAAGTAAATTTGATAATGTTTTTGCTTAAAAAAAATTTTCCTTTGTGGCCAGATTCTGGGCAGATGAGAAAGTCAAGAATTTTAAACATGAATGAAAAAACTTCGTAATTCGATTCATTTGATCAACATTTTTACCTTCAATGTAAAGAAATATTTAATTTCAGTGTAATTCAATAGAAAGAAATTTTTTTTTTAAATCTATATTAATGCATATACATATGTATGTGTATCTTATATATTATATCCTCTATACTATCATATTCTAGATATAATCCTAAATATACCTAATTATATGTTTCAATATTCTCATAATATTCCGGTCATTTTGTTAGAAGAGTTGCATAATTTAGTATACAATGAATTTTAAAATGTTATAGATATATGTATATTGAATTTTGCGCAGATGTACTCACTTGAGCAAACACAGTGCTGCAACTTCACGAAAAGTATTAAAACAAATAATTTATTTCATGATTTGTGGTTAAAATTTAAAGTTTCATTATATATAATAATCAGGTGTTAGATAATAGTTATTCTTTAGGGATAATAATAAAAATAAAAAAATAGTCAATAATAAAAATAAATATACACATGATACAAATATAGAATAAGTCTTTCATAAAAAGCCCATATCCAAAGCTGTAAACAAAGCTCGCAAGTCGCTATGTGCAGATATTCGCCAAAATGGAAAATTCATTGCTTTCGCGGCGGATTCTTCTTCGGCCCCATCGCCGACTACCACGTAAGTACTTCTTCGGCCGAAACGAGTAACAATTCTTTCATAACATGTTTCCTGCCCTGCAGACATGAAAATATATTATATACATATGGAACAAGTTTAGGATTTATTAGGAATGAATTACCAATTTTGTGCGCACTGTAAATATTTTCAATATTAAAAATGCCTCCTAATCCAAAGAGCAGCACTTTCGCTAACGCGGGCGCTAGTTGTGTTGATGTGACGAGTACATTTATGCAGTTTTCGCGCTGTGCAATCATACTTAAACATTTAAGTGCAAGCGATGCCCAATTGTCGGTTGCTGTTTCTATTTCAGAACGAATTTGCATCCAGACTTCACGTTTTCCTGGCCCCAAAAGATTTCCAACACTAAATATTTCGAAAATATTACCATGTCAAACAACTTCATCAAATAATTAAAACAACTTACTTTCCTCTATAGTTGTTGTATATCTCTTTTATTTTGCGATATCTGAATGCCAACTTTCGCATCCAATCTACTCCACCACGAACACCTGTTGGCAAACAGAGATTCGGTGGCGCTCCAGGTGGTGCACCTGTGTGAAAACCATCAGAGTCAAAGTTATAAGTACTTAAATCTTGCCCATTATCATCAGAAGAAACGTCATCTATATGCACTTGATCACACTCCTCTATTTCGTTGAAAAAAAAATGAGCGTCCGCCATGTTGAATACCATTTCTTCCATTCTAAACGCCACCGTCATAAGAGCACTATGGTCTTTGGTATAACGGTTGGCATATGAGCCCGATAGTAACGTATGAAAAATTATAAGTGTTTCATCAAGATCCCAAATGAATACTCGTTCTGGTGGCTTCACCGCATCGCTGTTTGGTGTTTCTGAAGTGGTACTGCGTGTAGGGCTTGGTTGTTGATGCCGACGGCCACGCGCTCGACCATTTTTGCCTGAAGGCGTTGACTTCGAGAGAGTAGCGTTCGCTGAATTTATATTAGGTATAACACTGCCTCCACCTGAACTTGCCGTTGAGGTCACTTGCGGTGGAGTGGCTAATGGAGAATGAGGTGAATGAGTTGCTGTGCCAAGCTGAATAGGCGTTGCTGGTTGATTGTCTGTTGGACTATCGGAAAGATTCGATGATGCTGCTACATGAAAACTATGGTTGGCGCTGGAGCTAGGTGAACTCACTGCATAAGGCGAATAGTTAACTGGATTGTAATAGTTACTGTATTGATCATTGTAGTAACTAGTGTACTCCTGTTGTGCTGGAGTTCCACTACTAAACTGAGTGAAATTATTATAACCATATGGATTCGCGTACAGTTGAGATGAGTTGTTGTTCCCAGAAGCATACGTGGATGTAAGATATGTTGAACCAGGTTCTATCTTAGCAGAACCACGAGCTGCTGCAGCTGAATAATGCGTGCCATAAGTGGAATAGAACGGCGGTGTATACTGTTGCATGCTATTGTAATAATTGTAATAATCGTGTTTTGATTCATAAGCAGCGGCAGCAGCAGCCACTGCTGAGGGATTTGAGGAAGTCAAAACTGCTGCACTTGGAGAACTTGAATTATCCAATCCGCTTACGCTAACCGAATTTGAGTCTGCAGTTGCAGTTGTACAAGTATATAAATTTCCAGTGGAACCAGTCCCATTTGATCCAACTGACGTTGCACTATTTATGTGTGTCGTAGAATCCATTTCTATTGTGGAATTAAATAAAGCAGTTGGTGCAGGGCTTCTTGATTCAGACTTTACTGAAGCCAATGATTGAGTGGATTCTGTAACTGCTAACCAGTGCGAGACTTCACTAGCATCTGGATCAGCACCAGTATTGTTTGATGCGTTTGTTTGCTGAGGATATGTTGAAAAGCTGCTGCTGGACCGAGCAATCGACGCTGCGGCTGCAAGGGCAGAGTGCGGCGCTAAGCTGCCAGTTGCAGCCGCTAAGAGACTGCAATTGGGGTTGACGTTCGGCGAAATTGAAGCCTCAACGTAATAACTTGTTAGTGGTTGATCCTGTAGAGACAAACCCAAAGAATAGCATGTATTTACGTTACTGCTACCATTTGAAGCCCCGTTAGCATTTTTATCGGCGTTTGACTGTAACTGCGGGTTCCAAACCGTGGGTTGCTGATGAGAAGATTGACAAAGTCTTAAAAAAAAATATATATATTATTTATTTCAAGGCTTCTTTAAGATGTACATATCTACATTAACATTACATTAAGACTTATACAAAATCCTTAAACACAAATAATGACTAGCTGAAATTGCATGTCAATTCAATATACTGAAAAAACTATTTAACGAAGAGTGGATCTTTCATTTCAAATGCTTGTATGCAGTTAATGCAATGCGACACACTTGAAATGTCAAGTGTTTTGGAAAAAATTTATTGACCTATGAAAGAATTATACATATGTTTAAATGCTTGGTTCGAATTAGGAACAGTGTATTAGACTGTTTGCTACACATGGCCGACAAATGTAGCAGTATTTTATTTTAGACTTGCACCCTACATAAAAAATATAAGCTAAATATAGTGTTTATATAATAGGATTTTCATTTTTGAGTTTGCATTACAATTTTTATTTTGAGGATCAGTTTTGCGGTGAACATTTTTTTACATTTTGAAATTGACAAACAATGTACAAGCACGCATACTCGTATAAAAATTATGAATTTATCTTTCTTTCTTATTTTTATTTGCTCAATTAATGCATTTTCCAAGAACAGCAAAATTTTTCTTTTGGTTGAAATTAAACGATATTTTTGTTCATTGTTTGTATTATTGATGAGACTGTTATTTTTATATATTTTAAATTTATTTTAATATATTTTAAGATGTGTTTAGGCAAACTTACCGAATTCGTTCATGCGAATCAGAATGATCTGTTTTTGGTCGTTTTATCTAAAAAAACAAAAAGTGAAGTCTACAGTAATTAGATGTAAAGAAGTGGTATTATATAAACAATGAAAGCTTTAAAATATAAATGAATTCTATGCTTATTATAGTTAGGGTATGTATTTACATTGCTTTCCTGAATTTAAAAAATTTGCTTAGTTTAAAATTTATACTTGTATATCAAAAAGTTGGTTTACACCTATCAGGTAAAACAAATAGTCTACATGGAAACATAAACCTCGTCCATAAACCATAATGACTGACAATTAATACGCACTGTGCTGTGACTGTTTTTTAAGTTTCTTTGTCCATTTTCGAATGTCCACTCTAACTAATTTATGGCATACGTAGACGACATAAACATTAAAACCACCAGACAGAACATAAAAAAAATACCTGTTTGAGACTCTTTAAACCAAATTCCACTGATCATTATCGGGCTCTTCTTTATTTTTTAAATTCGTTTGCTTACTTCGGTTTTAAAATATGACTATTTAAAAAAAAAATTCTAAATGTTATTTAATATTTTGATAAGTTTATAATTTCTTATGAATTTCGTAACTCCAATATTAAGTTCACAACTAATGAGACAAACTTATATTCAGATTTATTTTACATATGTATATGCTTTATGTAAGTTTCCTATTTTTTCTTTTGTTGAATGTACAGTACACGAAATGTTTGGGGCAGTCCTGACAGTCCTAGTTTTCCTTAAGGAACAATTCTCCTGCTTATAGTACTAAACTTGAAAAATGGAACAGTTATATAATATAGTTTTTATATACAATTGACTAAGCACTTCGTGTTATTTGTTAGTTCAATATATTAATGTATTTAGTAATCAGTTCGAATATTTCATTTAACCATTTTTTGAATTATTTCAAAATTTATCGTCTTTACAGAGTAGAAATATTTTTCTTTTGTATTAGAATAACAATAAATTTCCCTTAACTAACCTTTTAAATTAACTGATTCTGTGTTTCGATTTAGATAAAGTTTAGTAACGATCGACACTATATTTACTATAAAAAAATACTAATCAACAATGAATGCTACAGTTTTGAACATATGAAATATTTCGTTTCTGTATAAATGAGCAATAGTGGGGGATGAGTTGTTTGAAAACTGAATCAGTGAATGTTTGACTGTCCAACGGGAATTCGAGTTTTAATCGCGTCTGTTGAAACTATTATAAAAACTGAACTGTCAAAATTTTTTTGGCTATACTTTTCTAAATAAAATCAACCTCAAAAAGCTTTTTGACCCTTTTTTTAATTTTATACAAATATTATACCTTTGAAGTTTCAATTATTTTATCCATTAATCCACACCGTGGAACTGAATAACTGTAGGGCAATAATGTGACCATACTTGGATTTATTATTATCCAGATTTTCTTGTTAAAAACATTTATTTTTTTTTTAAATAACTCAAATAAGGAGTTTTTTGTTATGCTAAATTACATTAATTTCAGTAATTTTTTTATGCATTATTAAACTCATTCATTTACTCGTACTTGCTCAATTATTTAAAAAGTATTTTGCGCCATCTCACTTTTTTTCTCCAAATTTGCTTTTAACAATATCGCCAGCGCGTGACAACTAGTCGACTTGCCCGAGTTCTACTAAATTACAAATGTAACTCAAATATTTTGTTACCCAAGTTGTGAAAAATTCATTGAGTGATTCATGCAGTTTAATTGTATGGGTAAAGAAAAGACTCAAACAAGACACTTCCACCTCGCAGATGTTTATTTTATTTTTCCACTTTTGAGTGTCTTTTTTAAATTCACTCAAATATAGACTGTAAGGGAAATCTTTTCCGTCTCTTTTTACAACTCGGTAGTTGTTGCTTCTTTACTTTGGTAAAGTTAACTCCGCCCAATAATATTTATATAAATTACTGTGTCCTTTACCTAAGGAAATTGTTATAAAAAGCTTGCTTTAAGGATAAACGTTTTTCTCAATGTATAAACTATAGAAATATATGAATTAAACTAATTTAAACTTTTAAGAATACAAAATTTGGATTATAGTTTTCTGAAATTATATTTTTTTAATTCCATTTCTTTGATAAATTAAATCAAAACTAACTTATTAGTTAGTGTGGAAATTTTTTTAAACTATAAGTCCATGTATACCTGTGATACATTAATAACAAATAAACAATATATTACATTTCATAAGAAAATTCGGAAATTTGTTGCAATTGGCTTTCTTTAAATTAGTGTTAGTATGACATAAGTTTTTGATTTGTGATTTTTATTTTCACTATTTCTCTACATACTCTACTCTAATTATTCATTATTTATAGATATACAACTTTTAAAAAATGTTGCATTTAGTCATTTAAATCTATTTTTCCTCTTATCCTTGTAAAAACATTCAAAAATCATGTAATTGCATATCTTCATGCCTAATCAAGAATAGGTGTCGCACTTCTATTCAAATTTAGCGTGTCTCATTGTTGGTTCCTTTTTACGGTTACCATTTAAGTTGAACAATTTATTTTTGTTGATATTGTCGTTGTTCTTTTAGTCGATAAGATATTTGCTGATCTCGGCACATATATGTCTAAATATGTGTTCCAACAAAAAAAAAAATAAAAAAAAAAATGAAAAGATCGTGGCGTTCGCGCTTGTGCAGTCACATAATAGCTGAACGTGCTGATCGTGCGCAGATTGTTTTTTCTTTTAAAGCTCAGCAGACTCCAAGATTTACGATCAGTTCAAAAAATACACAGACCTCCCGAATGCTGCATTTGACTTGGAATCTGAAAAGAAGCAGTTTAACTGCAAGCTTGAGCATTTTCGCGAGACAAAGTAAAACAAACTATTTCATAAGATTTTAAATTTGTCACCATTAACGAAAAGACAATTTATTTTCAATTTGTAAAGAAAATAAACGATATCCCATTAAATATCAACCCGTATCCAAAACCCCTGTACATAAATATTAAAATACTAAGCGTGAATAAATTTTATTTTCTATAAACGCAATTAAGCCTTGTACATCAATTTCTAGAGAACTTAAAATACGATCCGAAAATGATAGTTGACACTATCGGCTGGTCATTCTTTTCTTTAGAATAATATAAATACATACATAACTCCCACAAGTAAGCAGGCCTTTTCATGAATTCAGAATTATGGATACTTTTGTTTTGTTGATTTTATATTGAAAAGCACAAACTAGGAAATTGCCATAAACTTAATGCACACAAAAATGTTTTAATGATTAAATTGTATATTTAAATAATTTAGTAAATGTTTCCTTGCAAACATTTTTTACTTAAGACATCTGTCTCTCATAGATAACTTTGATAGTACTATTAATTTTATTATTTCTTTAAAGCAAAATGTTCTTGAAGTTCAAAGTTTAATTATGCCAGGAAAGGCCGGCGTTGCCTTCATAAGTAGCTGTATGTTGACGTTGTGCGCACAAATGAGTCTGTAATAATAAAATCTGGCCTATAAAGTAAGCCAGGCGATGACTATTCTGCCAACGCGTGATTTCCAGTTTTCACTGAGCAGCATATACTTTAAATCTTCGAGTAATTTAACGGACTTCTGTCCTGGTGGCGATGTCTATGCACTTACTTTTAGCATCGATATTAAATATATGTGAATGCATTTAATATAAAAGATGCACTTTAGCTTTCTTTGACAAATTAAAAATTTTAATAAAAAAAAGTGTTACAACTGCCAATTAATAAAATAAATGTAACTTTTGTATCTACACAATCACACTTATGAACCAATCCGGAGACAAATTGTATTGCATAACATGTTTATTTATTTTTTCTTTATTAATTGTTAATCGAGGCGCATTTTCTTATGAGACGCATTTTATCAGGTTTCTAATAAAATAGTATAGATTTAACTAGAATGTAGAAATTGAAGCTGTATTATTTATTTGAATTCGTTGTTATTTTAATTTTTATAAACCAAATTAAATATTTACGCATGAATGCAAATTAATCACACTCCAAGTATGTAGCTTCCACCAAAGCTACCAAAGCAATGTAGCTTCCACCAAAGCTACCGAAGCAGCTGTAAGCTTCAATTAGGTTGAATAGCGTATGATGTTTGGCTTATGTTTTCTTATACCAATCCTAATCCAATTATTTACTGGACTTTAAAGGCAACATCCTTGCATTTTGTGGATGATGTTGTGAAAAACTGGTTGCTATTCAACAGCTTAATCATAGAGACCTTGCAATTATGAGCAAAGCAACCCCTCAACAACATGGAAAGCGGGATGTTTGTAATCGCATTTTGCGATGGAACATACATAAAAAAAATCAAGCAGTGATAAAATTATGTTGTAATCTTAACTGGGCGGAATTTGTAACAAATCATCTGGTTTTCCTTAATTGAACTCCCAAAAGACATAATTAGCTATATAATAAACACACAGTTAAACTCCAGTTTATGGGGAACTTTTTCAGTTTCATATAACGGAAATAAAATACTAACCGAAGTTAAGATACTTTTTAAAATCACATATACATATCTATGAATAAAAATAAATACATATATAAAGAAAGACACAGATGTTTAGGATTTTATGTTTTCCATTTGCTTAACTTGGTTTGTTTGTTCTTAAATTGGGCAAAATCTTTAACCAATTTTGCCCTCTGACTTTGTGAACTTAAGTTCACAAGATCACTACGGTTCAATGAATCTAAAAAATTTCCAGGGTTAAAATAAGAGTTGGAAAAAAATTTATTGACCTTTTTAATTAATGAAAAATGACATTCCTATTTTTAACATAAAAAAAAATCGCATCAAAACAGTTTCTACCCTATGAAGATTTGATATTCCGAAGTATAATTTATTTAAGATTATAATTTCCTTATAAAATTATCTTGAACCCTTTATTCTAAGACCTATAGAAAATTTTGAAATTAATGTTTTATGCCAACCAATGTAATTTTAAGGAGTAAGTAATGAAACGTAAGCATGTTTAGCAACTTATGTTAATTAAATTTCATACGACTCAACGATTTTTTCTCAACGTCTTCTTCTCCTTTTTTTTGTAAATATACAAAACTAAATTTTAAAAGTGCGTTTTAGTTATTTTGCTTTTATTTTTAACAAACGAAACCAATATGAAATATGTGTATGGTTGCTCTTTGCGCTAGGTAATATGATATTTTTTGAAAAAACCTTTTTACGACAGTTTGGATAAAATGCACATTGACGATTTGGCATTTCCAGGTAACATAACGGTCGAACAAAAAAGGTAGTACTTTGGGGATTAAAGATAACCAGTAATTTAAAGAGAAAAAAGTAAAATAATTTTTTTTTTATAGTAAATGAAACTTTAATAGAACCTTTAGCTTAATAACTCGACGTGATATATTTGCCATAACTATTCATAAGTATGAACTTTTTTAGAGCTTGTTAATAAAACGCATTATTTGCTTTCTCGTTGCATGCATAAATCATTATGATAATTTATTGATTGTATCGATAGAAGCTTACAAAATTGAGGATCATGTTCTTTTTATACCCTGTACCAAAAAATGGTAAAGGGTATATTAAAGTTGTGCAAATGTATGTAACTGGCAGAAGGAGGCGTGGCAGACCCCACAAAGTATATATATTCTTGATCAGCATCGAAAGGCGAGTCGATATAGCCATGTCCGTCTGTCAGTATGAACGCACGGATCTCGGAAACGGTAAGACCTACAACCTCCAAATTTGGCACGAAGACTCTGCCAATCCATAGGCATAACGAGTTTATTTTTTTTTTTCGATATTCGATCTATAACATATAGCTGCCATAGGAATGATCGGCCGAAAAGCCATATTTAGTAACAAACCCGCTTTATTTTTTAAGATATGTTTACCAAATTTGGGATTTAATTGTTTTACCTAATTCCCAATCACATATCTAAAAACTATGTATATCGGTTTACTATATCATATAGCTGCCATAGGAACGATCGGCCAAAAAACAACATTTACTGAGAAAAACTGTTTTGTATATTAAGCAATCGTTATCAAATTTTGGATTTACCAATTCTAAGTAATATCAAATAATATTCCCGAATATTATAAATATCCGTTTACTATAACATATAGCTGTCATAGGAAGGATCGGCCGAAAAACAACATTTACTGAGAAAAACTTTTTTGTTTATTAAGATATCGTTACCAAATTTATTTTTTATGGATTCTAAGTAAATTCAAATCATATTCCTAAATATCGGTGCACTATAACATATAGACGCCATAGGAACGATCGGCCGAAAAATGGCTTTTACAAAAAAAAATTTTTTTTTCTTGAGATATCCTTACGTAATGAATACAAAATATTAAAGCAACAAAAAAATATATTAAGTTTTGGCTTCGGTACAGGGTGTAACCGACTATAGCCCTGCCTTTCTAGTTGATTTTTAATGTGTAAGACGAACAGTGCCTTTTTTAGTGCTCGTCAGTGAACTATCATATTAAGATGTGCTTTAAATGAAACACGCTTTATTTTACAAACACTTTATAGTCAATAGTTGACCATTATTGTTCATTTGAGTGTATAAGAGAGTATATTGCATATATTAATTTACTGACTCCACCATTCTCTTCTGTTTACTAAGTGACGCTAAAAGTTACAGAATTTGAGGATTAAGAATATATCAATGTCGAAAAATTACGATTTAAAAATATATAAAATCAAAGAAAGTTTTACCGCTTATATGCTTAACCAAAAAGAACTGACAAAAATAAAACAACAAAATGTTTCGCATGAATGTTAAAAAACATTCGAAACCACAATTTCTCAGAACTATTATTTCTGTGAAAGAACACTCTTTTCGATATGTTGAATGTAAAGTATTCTTGTAAAACCATACAACTTACATATTTATAAATGACAAGAAATTATGACAAGCTCATATGGTTGCTCTTCCCATATTTATATTGATCCACCATCACTACTAGTAAACTAATTGAATAAATCAAATAGTTTTAAATAGATCTGCTGGATCTATACTTAAAAAAACATAATTTTTAGGAAATTTGTATATATAATAGTATAATTGTATATAACATGTTATGTTAAATTTTTTATCGCTCCTTATAAAAGGGATAATCCATTTCTTTGTTTCTTATTTTATTTATTTCAAAGTCATTTAGCAGCAAGGATAGATTATTGCATTATTATTATAATATAGGTATTTGGTGGTCGTATATTTTGGTTTTAAAAATTAAGTTAAACTCTATTTATCCAAACGTTGAACCTGAACCCGCAGATGGTATAAAGAGTCTGTTTACATTTTTTTTGAGTAAGAAATAGCACATGTAAACAGGCAACGTTTGCACTTGGCAAGTCAAAAAAAATGTACAAAAAAAAAGTAAGGAGCATACCATTTTATGTACACACAAAGATCCTTTGTCCTTTTAGCTGTTGATGTTAATGCATTGTTATTGTGTTTGTTGTCTGAGCAACCATTATGATGCTCTTTCGTTACTAGAACCCACATTTCACATTCAGTGTTCTCAAATTTCAATGAAATTGTCCTGACGACGAATACATTGTGAAGGAACACAAAATGGAAAAACAATTTTTGGTTTAATTTTGTAATTAAAATGAGTTCCTTCTTAATAATTGTACTAAATATGAACAAAAGTTGACAACATTAGATTAACATAAAAGAAGCAATGCTACAAAGGAGCTAATGTCACAATTCTTTAATGTAAATTGTTTATACATTTGTTAGGTTCACAAGTATAACATAACATTTTTGTATTAGTACAAGAGGCTATTAAATGTTACTGTGGTTGAAAAATAGTTCGTATCTGTCTTTTTACTTATGTAAAAGATTGCCATTATATTGTAATAATGTTTAAATATAGTTCTGTTAAGATATGCACAACAGACATTATGAAGATTCTTCAAAACATATACTGATGTATAAAATATTTAAATCCGATAATCCTTATATGCTGTATATAATCCAAAGTTGTACCTTTTTGTTTTTCTGCTTAACGGATAATCTGCATTGTGCGCTCTCAGTTAATTCTAAAAATGGTTGTGTAAGTTGATTTTTCCACTTCAGCTAGTTTTTGTAATACACATTTCCTTCTTTTTTTTATTTCGCATGCAATTGATTTTAGCCAAAAACATAAAATACACGTTGCATAAACTTAATTTATAGTAACAGTATAGTCAAAATTTAATAAGGTAAGTTATACAGTTGTGGAATATTCAAATTATATGAATAAGGAATAAAGCAACGAATTTTAGTTCCACACTTTTTTCACTTGGATATATTACTTTGCACATTTTTTAAAAGAACATTTTTTATTATTATGCACATATGACACTAACATATTTTGTTTTTTATGATGAATGACGGTTTATGAACAAAAATGCTTATTCACTAGCGTTTAAGCGAACCATTAACGAACTTTTTGAAAATAATTGTCTAATAAATGGGTCGGTCACATTGTAAAAAAACTAGTTTAGCAATTTTTTTGGTTTTGTTTTCAACTCACAGTATTTATTTCGCGATAATGCTTTTGTGTCTAATTAAAAATTTTATGAGTCCATTTCCGACTTGTGAATGCCGGCGGCATGGCAAATTATCTGTTTTAAGCACATTCTAATATACATATGTACGAAGATGTGCATGCATGTATACCAAAAATATTCTCGGTATTTATTATATATTAGCTATGATAATGATTTATGTCAATTTATTTTGTAATTTTTTTTTTAAATCGAATTTGTAAAGTTTATATTTACTACCTATGCAGTTAAATCAACAAATTTGTCAATATATTCCGTGTCAACTAACTCGTTGAATTTTGAAATAAGCTTAAAAAGCAGTCTCTGCCATCACCGGCTTAGCGAGTTTGCTCACTCTTAAATACGTATGTATATAACAATACCTTGGGTGGCTTGTCATCACTACCAACAGTGCCGTATGTAGATACATTTTAACTCAGATAAAATAATCGATTGCATTTGTATTTGTGAGTTAATCTTGAGCGCATTTTATAGTTTTTATGCTTATAGTTTTATACCTTTGTTTTATTCATTTGAGTAATATTGTGAGTAGTTACTGTGTAAAAAAATGTCATTCATGGCTTCTAGGGCGAGATTTTGTTTACCATAATGTTTTACTTATTGGACTTATTAAAATTTTTTTTAATTTGAATAACTCATTTTCTTTGAAATTAATTTCAATATAGTATATTTTTAATATAAAATTAACCATTTTTTAATTGAATGTGATCATTTCATTGAACCAATAAGTTTTTAGTTTTCAATTATTTCCAAGAATGCCTGCTATAAACGTTTTGTATCATAAATGTTCTACTAATATTAAACACTTTTTTAATTTGTTAAAATTTCAATATCACATGGAAAATATCTCATTAATAAAATTAAATGATCCACGGAAGAATTTAAAAAAAAATGTCACCTTCATTATCTTCTTTTAGTATATAATTATGTTCATTTCCATGATTATTTTTCCCAAATTGTCATGCTTTAATACAAAATATGGTGCTTCCTTTTTTCTAAGAAAATAACTGCCTATCAACAAAAGAAATTTTAAACACTGCACCTATCAAATTAATCAAAACATAACGCATGCGCCTTCTTTTTTCACTCAGTTACTCAAAACTAAATTTAAACCAAACATAAACACTATATACAGCAAAATCTCCCATAACCGGACACCGACGGTCGCGGTCATTTTGTCCGGTTATGGGGACTGTACGTTTTTGGAGATATATCTGTATATGAAATTTCTCTTGATAACTATTTCAAACTTAAGCAAATGTAAATATGTTTAGAGACGATTTATTAATTCGTACATTAGATAAATGTTTCATTATAAGGCAAAAATATATAAGGACCGCCATCGTTGATAAGCAGCTTATGTGTACTTTGAATGGCATAAGTAACAGGTCATTCAATAAGTCCATACGATAAGTAAGAAAAAAAAAGTAATGTACCTCACCCATATAAGCACACTATTGAAGTGAAACTGCTGCACAAAATGTTAGGAATGAAATTTTAGTTATTATGTATAATGTATATGAAGTAGGAAAGAAACAAAGCAATTCACTAGTGCACTCCATTGTCACCGGTGCACAGTAGTACAACATCGGCAATAAAAATTAAAAAAATCATTACTAATAAACATATTAGTGGTCACTCATATTACTGGCGTACTGCCACAATGTGCAGAACAACAAAAATATTCATATAAAAATTTTCTTATTATCAGCAGCTAAGCAAGGCAACGATCTATGAGTATTACACAGCAATATGTGTATATACGTGTGCCACATGAAATATCTGAGCGAAATCTACTCTCTCGTTTATTTGGTTATTATTTCATAGATGAGTAAATTTTGTTCACGAATCAGTACAATCAGCAAAGCATTTTTTATCTTTCTCTTACTCATGCGAAAGCAATCATTCTCTACGCTGCAGACGACCACGCACAAGACTATGCGCATTGTTTTGTGCGTCTCTGAAGCATCGTTCCTTTGATTTCCATTACCTTTTTTTGGACTTACACATCGCTAAAAAGTTTCACTTCAAAAACAAAATTTTGACAAAACTCGATTTTATTATTCAACATAGTTGCCTTCGAGGGCGATACAACGAGTATAGCGATTTTCCAACTTTTCAATACCACTTTTGTAGAACGATTTATCCTTTGCCCCAAAATAGGCCTCAGTTTCAGCGATAACCTCTTCATTCGAGCGAAATTTCTTACCGGTCAATATACAATTCACCTAGCTCACGCACCTTAAGTCGTCGATGACCCAATACCATTTTGTGGATTTTCTTATCCGTTTCAGGTGTTACCACCTCATTTGGACGTCCACTGCGTTCTGCATCATCGGTGTCTCTACGACCACGTTTGAAGTCAGCCAATCAACGTTTTATTATTTTTTCTGATGGAACGGAGTCTTTATAACACTTTTCAAGCCATTTCCTTGTTTGAACGGTATGTTTTCTCATCAAGACGCAGTGTAAAATTAAAACACGAAATGGTTTTTGATCCATTGTTTTCAAAATCACAAAAGTAGTGTCACTCTTAGCACAATAACTCACAAGCTTGTGAGTAGAATATCATGAAATTTTAACAACTTTCGTTTGAAGGTTAGTACTAAATAAAAATCATATGGAAAAAATTCTAGTAACGCCATCTAAATGTCATCCTATGGACTTTTTGACCATTGTGCAAAATTCTTACTCTAGTATTCATTATATGAAACAAAGCGTATTGCTTTCAAACTGGCAATAAGGTATATAATATACCTCTTAGAGGTGTATTCAAAAAGTAACAAGAAATTCTCAGCATAACAAATTGATAACAATATTTCAAACATTCCAGTGATCAGCTGCCTTGGCGAATTAAATTGTACTTATAGCCTTAATCAATTCAAAACGCTTTCCGCGGAGTGGCAATTTGGGTTGTAGGGATAGAGGAGTTACGGATTTATATTAGATGAATTATAAGCTTTTGAAACGAAATTACCATTGTTTCTGATCAATTAGTTATGTAGTTAGAAAGGTTTTCTTGATTCTATGCCATTTTCATTTACTGATGTCCTGTCCCTGATAAAGATACTTTTGATAACATATTGATCGAAAGATTTTTACTTTTGATTACAGTGAAAAATCCTCTAACATCTGTACACTTTTTTAACCAAACTGGCTTAAAATTGTAAATAAAACTGGTAAAAATATGTAGTCCTTGAAATTAAACATAACACAACATAAATTTTTTAGAATCAACTAAAAAAACACCATCGTTTATTGTAGCCCTAATATAATACCATGTGCCATCGTTTCTATTGGATACAAACCAACCTCAATCAAAGACAACATAACATGATCAAAACAACAAAGAAATTTTGTAATAATCTTCTATCAAACATTTAAAAGAATGGAATTATTTTTGATTTTACCTTTTTATTTAAGTTAAGGCCACACGAAAGTAAACAATTGAAAATATCAAATGACTTTGCGATGCACGTGTGTTGGTCTAATAAACTGTCAGCTGGAGATTAAAGAACATTAAACTTGACATTTCACCGAACAAAACTTTCGTTGAAACCAACCAGTTGAAAAATCATCATTAACGTACGATGGCAGACAGAGTTGTTGTTATTCAGAAAAAGAAGAAGAAGAGAATGTGCGTTACTGTAAACTAGCATGATAAACTAGAAAGGCAGGGTTATAGTTGGGCGCATACCCTGTACGCAATCCAAAACTGAATATTTTTGTCCCTTTAACATTTTGTGTTAATTATGTTACGATATCTCAAAAAACAAAAAAGTTATTCTTAGTAAAAGTCATTTTCCGGCCGATCGTTTCTATGGCAGATATATTTTATAGGTTGAATATTGAATCGAAAAAAATAAACTCGTTATGCATATGGATTAGTATAGTCTTCTTTGATGATTGCAGGTTTAACCGTTTCCCAGATCCTTTTGTTTATACAGACGGACAGACAGACGGACGTGGTTAGATCGACTCGTCTTTTGATGCTGATCAAGAATATATATACTTTGTGGGGTCTGCCATGTCTCTTTCTGCCTGTTACAAACTTTTGCGCAACTTTAATATACCCTTTACCATTTTTTGGTACAAGGTATAATTACCATTTTTTAGTACAGGGTATAATAAAACATGCACTGGGTATCTATACACACATAGTTAACATATTGGATGCAGACTATTGAAATTTGGTACATATGTACATAAAGGACATCGGGAGAAATAGGAAATATGTGTAGAGGCTACGCTTTGGAGGCCTTTTCCTCCGGTGTGATGGTTTTCAATTTTTAATTAGAGCTGCTTTCATATTTCAGTCGCATATTTGATCGTTGGCTTTCCAATAAAAGAAATATTTATGTTTGTATATATATATATAAATATATATATATTTATATATTAACATTTATAAAAACGAATTTGTACTTTAATTATGACAATGTAAATTAAAAAATCCATGTTTATACAATACATTGAAGAAAAATTAAGAAAATTCGCAAAAAAAAAAAAAGTATAAAATTTCAATCTTGGCGTCAGCCTATCTTTAGCGTGCATAAAATGTTTTTGCCGGTCACTATTCATGTCCCCTTCCAGCTATATACAGAAGCCAATACGTCCAAAAACACCTTTCGAATGGCTGCTCTTATAAATTGTGCGGGTCCTTCTGCACCAGTTTTTGCAATGAACATTTTTATAATTAATAACCAAATTGATATGTCAACTTACAATACTTATAAATTGTCTTTATTTTTAATTGTTTTTTTTTTTTTTTTGTACATCAATAACTTTTCAGCTTCCTTTTTAGTTAATCTTTTCAATAGTTTGGCTGACATTATTTTCTTTGATTAAATTGTTTCCCTTTTTCCAATCAATTTTCTTTGTTTTGCTTTGTTATTATTAGATTACAATATAAATGCTGCATAAGTACTTGTAACTTTAAAAAATCTTTAAGTACTATATGTCTACATATCTGACATTGTTTTTTTTTTTTATAAGATCGAAGGATTTGTTAAGCATAGGGAAAACTGTAACAAAAATTAGGAAGCTAAAAAAATGTGTTGCTTCAAAATAGAAAACAAAAAACGTTTAGCGAAGAAAGCGGACATATCTAATCTATACATATTTACATGCTTGGTATAATATGTGTAACCATCGATCAATTGAGAAAGGGTTGACCGATCACGCAGAAGAAACGGTGGCTCACGCTCTTATGTTTGGAAAAAATTGAGTATTTACACGCTCTCACAACAAGCAAATGCGCAACCAGACAATTGAGAGCGCAATGTGAAAAACAACCACCAAAATCTTTTTATCAGATTCCAATTAGGATATTTAAAGAAATAACTAATTGGAAAAAGAAAAAGCAAGTGTTTTTTTTGGTGTGTAAACATCTATACGCTCATGGAGTAAAAATTTCGTTTCACAATACAATCTCAAAACAGAGTAAGACAAAATCGGTGTGAGGTATATGAGAATGTATTGGTGAAAAGATTAAATTTAGAGCTAAATACATAATTGAGCAACGGCCTGTTGCAAAGCTCGTTGGTTTAATGTGAAGAGGTACTGACAAATGGTAAAAAAAGTAATGTGCCTAACCCATATAAGCACACTATTGAAGTGAAACTGCTGCACAAAATGTTAGGAATAAAGTTTTAATATAATTACTAGAATTTTATTCTATAAAGTTATACATCTATTTCATTATTTTGTGTTATAAATGTTATGAGAGGCTTATGATAACTAAAATGCGATACAAATATTTGTGTATCTATAGTGTTTAAGTACCGTGTAAATACAGCGTCTATTGTTGTTGCATCTTTTGTTGTTGCTTTTGCAGGATCATTCGATATGGTGAGATGAAATTTTTCTTAGAAAAATTTAAAAGTGGCGCTGATGATTCTTTAGCAAAATCTACATTGAAATTTCCTCTTTTGAAACGTTTCGTTATTTGCTGAACAAAAAGCTGGAAAAAGCCGAATAATATTGTTTCCTCCTCGCACTTATGTTCATAAGCATATACACTTTAATTGAAAAGTGTGTGTTCTCTGCAAATGATCAGTGACGAAGATTCATATCACCCATACATGTTTAATATGTATAATGTATATGAAGTAGGAAAGAAACAAAGCAATTATAAAAAACTGTTCTCTGTTTTCTGATGTTTCCATCCTTGTTAGCAACAGCAATATAAAGCAGAGCTTTCTACAGCAATAAAATTAAAAAATGTGTTCTATACAGCAGCTTATATGGTGTACAGGACAGTGTCGATAGTAAAATATCTTTAAATAATACCATTTTCACATATATGAGGCCATACTGTTCATTTCGTTAAAATTCAAATCTGTGGTAAATGACGAAGACTCATATCACCCATAGTTACTATGTACAATGTATACGAAGTAAGATAGAAACAAAGCAATTCACTATTGCACTCCATTGTTACTGCTGCACAGTAGTATAACATCGGCAATAAAAATTATAGAAATCATTACTAATAAATATTTTAGTGTTCACTCATATTACTGGCGTACTGCCACAATGTACACAACAACAAAAATATTCACATAGAATGTGTCTCGGAAAATTTTAATGTTTCCACCCTTATTAGCAATATGTGTATATACGTGTGCCACATGAAATGTTGTCTAAGCAGACGACCACGCACAAGACTATGCGCATTGTTTTGTGCGTCTCTCTACTTCGTCTCTGAAGCATCATGCCTTTGATTTCCATTACCTTTTTTTGGACTTACACATCGCTAAAGAAGTTTCACTTTAAAAACATAAAGCACATACAGCAGAATGGAGCAAAATATTAATTCTATTAAATATTCAAAATAATTTTTATAAAGAACATTAGAAGAAAGAAGATCGGGAAGTGCAGCATTTTAAAATCTTTAATCACCATATGTTTACACATGTCCCCTGTGATTGAATTCACATTGGTTTTTTTCTCATGCATTTAACGGGTTTGACAGACGAAGATGGTTACACAAGCTGGACAGAAAAAAAACGCGTAGCGAAGCAAGCCGGGATCGTTAGTATTTTATATAAGTTGATGTATCACTTTTTGGTACAAAAATTTACGTCCGCCAACTCAATTTTGCAAAAAAGAAAAATTATGTAAAGAAGCAAAACCTAAAAACGTCAGATTAAAACAAAATTTTATTCAGATTTTATACGCTTTCGTAATCTCACACATCTTGAATTTCAAAAAAAAAAAAACGTTTTGTTTTTATGTGTATGTTTAAGGTGTTTTATGTCATTAACCACGAAAACCACAAAATCAGCAATGCACAAACCTAATATTGAGCAATAATAATAACACAAAAAAAATTAAACATGTAAGATTTTATAGAAAAATTGTATACAGTTACGAATAATGAAAAATATACTTGAATATATATTGCAGCGAGTATAGTATTATATTTGTTTTATTTTTCTTAGCATATGCACATATATGTAAATAAGCATTTTTATAGCTTCGCTTCAAACACGAATACTATTAACAACGTCAACCTTTTCTTATCATCAGTGACAAAACTATTTATATTCTTTACCAAAAAATGGTAAAGGGTATATTAAAGTTGTGCAAATGTATGTAACGGGCAGGAGGAGGCGTGGCAGACAACATAAAGTATATATATTGTAGATCATCATCGAAACACGAGTCCTACAATCACCAAATTTGATACGAAGACTCTGCCAATCCATAGGCATAAAAAATTTATTTTTTTTTTCGATATTCCACCTATAACATACATATACCTGCTATAGATCCAGCGAAAACCCACATTTAGTAACAAAAACCGCATTGTTTTTCAAGATTTCTTTACCAAAGTTTGGATTTATTAGTTTTAGCTAATGTCTAATCACATATCTCAATATTATGTATATCGGTTTACTTTATCATATAGCTGTCATTGGAAAGATCGGCCAAAGAACAACATGAGAGAAAAACTTTTTTCTTTATTAAGATATCGTTACCAAATTTTGGATTTGATAATTTTAAATAATATTCAATCATATTCCCGAATATGATAACTATCGATTCACTATAGCATATAGCTCCCATAGGAACGATCAGCCGAAAAATGGGTTTTACTAAAAAAAATTTTTTTTTTCTTGAGAGATCCTTGTAATCCGTAATGAATACAAAATATTAAAGCAACAAAAAAATATATTCAGTCTTGGATTGGGTACAGGGTTTCCTATAGTTGGTTACGCCCGACTATAGCCCTGCCTTTCTAGTTTTAAATTGTAATTCTGTATGTAGGCTTAGTCAAATATATGAAGTCATTGAATGAATAGAAATTTATCAAAAAAGGTGAAGTTGAAATTTAAGTTTAACTTTTAGAATTTTTTAACTTTTTGTTGACAAAGAAAGGCTGATTTTTGTACAAACGAAAACAACAAATGAAAACATGTATATACATTTGGTGATAATCATCTTTATGCATAAACGAGTTTTTTCCATGCAATAATGCCAGCAAAAGAGATACTTTAACAACTCGGCAATTTAATGCAAATCCATAAATATTGAAATCTTATGGTAGTTAACAGCAAAAAACACGAAGCTGTAAGACACTTCAACTGTTTATGTTAGATAATATATTTTAATGGTCATTATGTTTACCTTTCTGAATACTCTTACGCATGTTTATCAAAAATAATTTAGAGCACAGCATTTTTATGTATGTATGTGTTTCATTTGCAATTTTATATTTTTACAAAGCTCATTTTATATTACAAAGTAGTTATTTTTCTCCTTAAAATTTTTATTTAAAATCTATCCTTTTTTGAACGTTGAATAAATTTGATGATACTTGTAAATTAACTTTTAAACTATCATGTTTCTTAGCTCATAATATACATTCTCACTCCATATGTGGAGCTTAGGGATCTCTTTGTTAATAGGTAGTAAATCACAAATTTCCTTAAAGACATAGGGTGTACCAAAACTTTATTGCCGCACTTAATGTATCTTTGTAAGTACAAGCCCAACCACTTTCGTGTTTTTTTCTGTTTTAAAGAACTCACCAGCATCTTAGCATTATAATATCTAGGAAAATTCCGAGAAATATGAAAAATTTAGCTTTTATCTTTTATATTAAACATAGCACCACCTAATTTTAATAATAATCTTATTTCTCATTGTGACCCTTGCATATGTACTGATTTTTTTTATTTTCTCTTATGCATGGAGGCGTATTACCGCCTAATTTTAATATGCATCTTATTTCTTCCGCCGCTCCTCGTATATGCCCCAAATTTCATCGCATTCGGTATAGAAAAAGGACACAAAACCATACAAACGAACATTTTTACTTATATAGATAAACATGACTTACAAAATTTATTGTTAATAAAATTTACTGACTATTTTAAAGCAAATATTTTAAGAGGACTATGCAAACAAATCGCTAATGGAAAGACACAAATAAACAATATGTAGCCACAGCTGTTAGAAGACTTACAAAAATCATAATAAAGTGACTTGTTTACTTTTATTCAGGAAAAATTTTCTGTTCAAACTTTGATGGCTTCTTTTAATAAAAATACAGTCAAACTTCCCTAACTCGAATCACCATTATCCAAAGAAAAAGTTCGACTTATGGAGACTTCGACTTACAGAATTTCTTTTTTTTAAGGTTTGTTAAAAAGAAATTGCAATAGTGTATATGTATCTATACAAATGTATATTTATTTCAAATCATATAAGTAGGTACTGTACACAAGGTACAGAGTACTAAAAAAATCAGAAATTAGTGACTGAAAATTTACTTTGTTATTTTCAACAAAAAGAGATTCAAGTTTGTTCAGAGCCTTATAATGATCATCAGTGGTAGTAACACTCGTTTCTAAATATACATTCAAAGTTTTGAAAGCGTCTTCAATGTCGTTCATCACTTTCAATTGCACTTAAAATCGGATCCACTAATCATCCAGAGCTTTAATGTTTAATATTGTCTTCGTCTGTAGGAAACTGTGATGGGCAAACTTCATTGTCCACATCAATATAATCCTGAAGAATAACATTGGAAGTTATTTTATTTACTTTAGACCATATCTCGTTATCAACTCGTGATTCAAGAAAATTAAGGGTATGTCGTCCTCTTTGTTCACATTGATTATCAAACGCGACTGGCACAAAAGAAGTGAAAAGAAATTGAAAAAGTAAAGTATTACGGGATTTCCCCGAACGCAAGGTACTCAAAAAAAAAAAAAAAACAAAACACAAACAATGAAAATAATCGGGGATTTCCCTTAAAAATTCGACTTAGACAATGCACGTGCCAAAATTTTTGTTCGAATTATGGAGAAATTCGAGTTATGAAAGTTCGAGTTACGGAAGCTGAATTGTATGTTATTTGCTGCCTAAACACTATTGCCATTTGATTTAGTTCGAGTTGTAAAAAATTCGAGTTAGAGAAGTTCGATTTATGGAAGTTTGACTGTATAAACTTTTTAAAGTATGTCACAAACGAGTTGGCATATCGAAAAAAATAAATGAATTTTTCAACTTTATACCCAAAAAAATTACATTTATTAGTCCAGTACATATATTTTTTTCAATTGATTATAATTATTAACATTATTCAAAAACTAATTGTCAAAAAAGTACCATTTCAATGCATAACAAAAAAAAACAAAACAACAAAAATTACTATATAATAATATTACTATATATATACATACATATATAATTTTTCGACGGTCACAGATGACTTTTCAGAACTTTATTTTCATTCCTTTTTGGACCAATTCATCTAGGAACGGTACATTTCCTGTTAAGTATTCTCTTTGATTTGTGCTTTTTTCTTTCTTCTGGAAAGACCACTAGATCATAGTAAATCGAGCCGAAAACGAATGTAAATTGGACTCAAGCAGAGAATATAAAGTTACAAGAAGACGCATTTCATACAAACTAAATTTCAAGTTCCAATGACAAAATCAGGCAGCGGCGGGCAACGTGTAGTTGCGGACAAACTTAACTTGCGAGAGCTAAATTTAGAAATCTGTTCTAATTTACTCTTTCTGTTATATAACAATTTCTTGTTTTTACTTTAATTTTGGTTTTCATGCTTTGTGTGTGCAATTTTCATATGATTTGTGTTCATATTGCTTCCCATTCGTTCCCTTATGCTGCTCGCACTAATGCTAAGTGAGAAGTTTTATTTATTATAGGGTGGATTTTTAATAATTCATTAATGAATGCTAAATTATCGAAGACATTTTTGATATTTATATAAAATATTTTATTTGTTAGATTTCCTTAAATTGTATTATTTATTAATTCATATTGCATAGTGAAAAACAAAAATAAATCGTCCGAACAATCCGAACGATCTGGTGCGTCGATTGATCGCCAGTTCAGTTGAATGCGTAGCAAACTTTTGTTCCATATGTAGTGAATAATTGGACCAAAATTTAATAAATTTATTTTGAAAATTAGCATTTTCACCAATAATGAATGATTGCTGCATAATATTCTAATTTAGCTGTAAATTTGGCTGTACACTCAGCCAAAGCGTGAAGAAGCAGCTTTGAGAATTATTATGCCCGTAACAATGAAGAAGCAGAGCCAATACTTTATAAAAAGCAAGAAACATTAAATAGCTGGACAATTGAAACTTCTAAAATCATGAGAAATTCGCTTATTAGTGTGTGTGTGTATACAAATACTGCAGGTGTTGCTGTTCAAATGCATACACAAGTTCAATTCGACTGTCTTTTTATACCAAGCACGCATGAAAATCAGAATGAAATGCCTATGACAATAAAGAAGCAGCAGCAACACAAAGCAAAAAATATATTCTTAATAATCAAAATTTCAAAATCATGACAAATTCTTTTCTGCATGCACACACAAACACGTGTATTTCAAACAGTATGGTCGATGAACGACTTTTCATACTAGGCACACATAAAATGTAGCAAGCACAAGAATTGTCTGCAACAAGAAATTTGTGCACACACCAAATTCAACAACAACAACATTCTTGGATTGCCAAAAAAATGGCACACAAATGACAACCAGAAAAAAATGACCAACAACAAATATGCGCAATCGGCTAGCCCAACTACTTCAATCAAAAAAAATGCTTTGTATATGAAGACAATCATCATACACACATGCCACTACCACCGAAAAAAATATATGCCATCTTACGATAGAGTCCTGGCCCCACGCCATCTTTCGGAAGGGTCATGCGTCTTCTTATTATACATATTCTCTGGCTGGGTCGGCATATGACGGCATACGACAACCCACGTACAAATAATCGTCTTCTTATAACTTTATATTCTCTTGTCTCGAGCAGAGGCCAGATGCGTCTTCTTATAACTTTATATTCTCTCGTTTCGAGCAGAGACCAAATGCGTCTTCTTATAACTTTATATCAGAGAATATGTATACTAAGAAGAAGCATCTCATACAAACTGCTTGCAAAATTGAAATGACAAAATCAGGCAGCGGCGGGCAGCGTGTGTTGGAAGTCTGTGGTGGCAACTGATGCGCACTCTGACGTCAATAAGCCGTATCAAGCATCAATTAAAATATGTGGCAACCCAGCTGCGAACCGCGCGTTGACAACTCTGATGAGGACGCCATCTCTTCTTCTTCTCTGTCTTGAGTGCGCGGGATGCTTTTGATGCGATTTCAAATGATATTGTTTCCCTTTCTCTGCCTATTCATATGCTGCTCACACTAATAATGTGAGAGTTGTCTATTTTAGGGTAGATTTTTGATATTTGATAAATTATGAATGAATGTTTAAATATCAGACATTTTTATGCACATTTTTGCATTATTTAATATTTAATTTTTTTCTAAGTTTCTATTATTGCACTATATTTTTTAATTATAAATTAATAATTATTATTCAATTATAAATTAATACAAATTATGTAAAAATTGTTACATTTCCATATTTATCCATTCATATTGCTTAATTTATTAAATGAATACACCTTTCAAAGATCGAAATAAACAGTCCACCAATATTCATATTTTGCGTAGCCGGCTTAAATTGTCTTCATTTAATATTTTGCGCACTCCACTACAATCTGAACGAACTGGTGTTTCGATTGATCTCCAGTTCAATTGAATGTATGCTGAATTTTTGTTCCGAATGAACTGAATAATTGCATCATATTTAAATAAATATATTTTGCACACATTTATTTACACAAATAATGCATGATTATCGCAAAATATTCTAATTGGCTTTGACTTTTTTCATTCACACAGTCAAAGTGCTAAGAAGCAGCTTTGAGAATTTAAATGCCTGTAACAGTGAAGAAGAAGAGCCAATATTTCTTAAAAAGCGAGAAAAATGAACTACTGTCGAAACTCGATAATCCGACTAATCGCTGATCCGAACATCCAGTAATCCCAAAGGTTATTTTCATGCATTGGCTACTCTGTAATCCGAATTAATTGCAATTCTTTAATCCGAATTACATGTTTTCCTTATGTCTTCCAGTTAAAAAGTAAAAAATTTTAATATTTATATGTTTATATACAACTTATAAATTAATTATTAGATTTTCATTGACCCTTGTGATTTTCTTTAATAAAGTTGCATATATTAAAACAATTCAGAAATCCTAAATATTGGATAGTCTGAATTGGGCCTGCAATCATTCTTCGGATTATCGAGTTTCGACTGTAGGTTCACAAATGAAACTTCTAAAAAATGTCAATCGCCACAAAAAATGCTTTGTATATGAAGACAATCACCACACACATACACAAACATGACAACTGCCGAAAAAGAAACAAGCGCAACAACAAATATGCGCAATCGACTAGCCCAACAACTACAATAAAAAAAACGCTGTGTATATGAAGACCAACATCACACACACATGCAACTAACATCGAAAAAAATATATGCCATCTTACGGTAGATTCCAGTCCCAACGACATCTTACGTACAAATATTTTCAACGGAGTCATGCGTCTTCTTATTATACATATTCTCTGCTATAATGTACGCAAATTCACTTAATTGTTAAATAAAGAATAATAAAAAGTTATACTATACTCTATCGTAAGATGGCATATATTTTTTTCGGTGGTAGTTGCGTGTGTGTGTGATGATTGTCTTCATATACAAAGCTTTTTTTTTATTGTAGTAGTTGGGCTAGCCGATTGCGCATATTTGTTGTTGGTCATTTTTTTCTAGTTGTCATGTGTGTGGCGATTGCCATTTTTTTGGCAATCCAAGAATGTTGTTGTTGTTGAATTTGCTGTGTGCGCAAATTTCATGCTGCAGATAATTCCTTGGCGCTATACATATATTCCTTGCTACGTTTTATGAGCGCCTGCTACGAAAAGTCGTCCATCGACCATACCGTTTGAAATGCACGTGTTTGTGTGTGCATGCAGAAAAGAATTTGTCATGATTGTGAAATTTTGATTATTAAGAATATATTTTTTGCTGTGTTGCTGCTGCTTCTTTATTGTCATAGGCATTTCATTCTGATTTTCATGCGTGCTTGGTATGAAAAGACAGTCGAATTGAACTTGTGTATGCATTTGAACAGCAACACCTGCAGTATTTGTATACACACAAACACTAATAAGCGAATTTCTCATGATTTTATTAGTGTTTCAATTGTCTAGCTATTTAATGTTTCTTGGTTTTTTTTTTTTTCGCAGACGTTGTGGTAGCGCACTACCAAGCAAGAGGACTTACGAAACTGGACCTAGTGTCTGTTCCACAGCTACGACCGATAATGGTCAACAGCTGCATTATCTACTTAACAAATTTTATTAGTACTAAAAGATTACAAAAACTTAATAATAATAACAATAATTAACTAAACAAAATTAATAAAATTAAAAAAACTAAATTAACATTAAAAGTAAAAATTAAAATAAGAATATAATTCTATCTAATTTCGTTAAATCTACGAGTAAGAAGAGATTTCAAAGTGTGAGAAGAGGCTATGTTAGAAAATAAATGATAGTTAGAGTTATAAGCCAAACACATAACATAGAAGGGATCATGCAATAAGAAAGATGACCGTGGAGTGTTTAGTCTAATAGGTAAATAATATCTAGTTGTACGCGAGGGCACGTTAAAATTAATTTTCGCAAGGAGAAAAGGAGAATGAATGTTACCCTTTATGAAGTTATGAAAAATAAGAATTCCAACACGGACCTCTGACTAGCTAAGGTAGGAGGATTAATCAATTTAAGACGGCAATGGTGCAAACATAATCACATGAGAATGCTTAATAACTGATGGAAGATCATTTATGAAGATGTTAAAGAGCAAAGGACCTAAATGGCTACCTTTAGGAACACCAGAGTGAACTATATGCTCTGTGAAATATATGCTCTGCTTCTTCATTGTTACGGGCATATTAATTCTCAATGCTGCTACTTCACGCTTTGGCTGTGTATGAAAAAAGTTAAAGCCAATTAGAATATTTTGCAGTAACTACGCATTATTGCTGAAAATTATTGCGTGCAAACATTTATTGAACAATGGTTATATTATTCAGTTCATATAAAACAAAAATTTGGCATGCATTCAATTGAACTGACGATCATTGAAACACCAGATCGTTTAGGTTGTAGTGGAGTGCGCAAAATATAAAATCAAGACAATTTAAACCGGCTACGCCAAATATGAATATTTGAATTTGAATCTTTGACAGGTGTCTGCATTCAATAAATTATGCAATATGAATGGATAAATATGGAAATCTAAGGATTTTCATAAAATTGTAGTAATTTATAAGAATAATAATTATTAAATTATAATTAAAAAATATAGTGCAATAATAGAATCATGTGTAATTATTATACCCTGTACCAAAAAAATGGTAAAGGATATATTAAAGTTGTGCACATGTATGTAACAGCAAGAAGGAGGCGTGTCAGACCCAATAAAGTATATATATTCTTGATCAGCATCGAAAGGCGAGTCGATCTAGCCATGTCCGTCTGTCCGTATGAACGCACCGATCTCGGAAACGGTAAGACCTACAATCACCAAATTTGGCACGAAGACTCGCCCAATCCATAAGCATAACAAGTTTATTTTTTTTTTCGATATTTGACCTATAACATATAGCTGACATAGGAACGATCGGCCGAAAACACACATTTAGTAAAAGAAACCCTTTTGTTTTTCAAGATATCGTTGCATTTAATAGTTTTAGCTACTGCCTAATCACATATCTAAATATTATGTAAATCGGTTTACTATATCACATAGCTGCCATTGGAACGCTCGGCCGAAAACCAACAACTACTGAGAAAAACTTTTTTGTTTAATAAGTTATCGTTACCAAAATTTACATTTAACGATTTTAAATACTATCCAATCAAATTCGTGAGTATGATAAATATAGGTTTACTA
>JBAMBQ010004423.1:0-36511 GCA_037044495.1 Stegana nigrithorax | reverse complement strand
TAGGACATATTTTAACAAAAACTACAAATTTAAACTATTTATAAGGAATATTGTGTTTACATCGATATAAACATTATATAGGGTGATTTTTTTAAAACTATAGGAAAGTTTTTCAAAAAAAAACACATAAAATTCAGAAAAATGCATGAAATCTTTATTTGAATCGATAGTACGGTCCATATAATTTAATGTTTGAAGATTATTTCATGCAAATGTTGACCTTGACTGCGCCTCAAATGGTCCATCCGCTTAGTCCAATTTTGGCATACTCTTTCCAACATTTCGGCCGGTATCTCACGAATAAATGCTTCAATGTCGTCTTCGTCTTCGTCTTCGTCAATTGAAGCGCGCTTGTCTGTATTGACATGAGCTTTAACATAGCCCCACAAAAAATAGTCTAAAGGTGTTAAATCGCACTATCTAGGCGGCCAATTGACCGGTCCCGAACGTGAAATAAAATGTTCACCGAACTCGCCTCTCAATAAGTCCATTGTTGCGCGTGCTGTGTGGCATGTGGCACCGTTTTGTTGAAACCACATGTCATGCAAGTCAAGCTCTTGCATTTTGGGCAAAAAAAAGTCTCACGGTAGCGCTCACCATTCACAGTTACGTTACGATTCGCATCATCTTTGAACAAGTATGGTCCAATGGTGCCACCAGCCCATAAACCGCACCAAACTGTGACTTTTCTGGATGCATATTAGCTCTTGCAATGCTTCTGCCCGCCGCTGCCTGATTTTGTCATTTGGTGTTGAAATTTAGTTTATTTGGTGGAAAGAAAAGTGGCAGGAGGACAGAAAGTGAAGGTGATAGGTGTAGACCGGTTGCGCGCGGCAGTATATCAGGATGTGCTCTGCATTTTCCTCCACTGCATGCATACACCAAGTGCATTCGGCTTCAGCTTCGTGTTGGAAGCGATACAAGTAACTTCTGAAACATCCATGCCCGCGCAGCAGCTGAGTTAGATTTTGTGGGTCCACCTACCTTTCCTGGATGCGTGGCGATGAGCCTGTATACTGATTGAAGGCCTCGTCTGAAGGACCTGACATGCATTGCCCATGCCCATACGGGTGCTGCATGCAGAATGACTGAGTTGGTTACATTGTGTAGCACCAATCTGCGAGCCTGCTTTGGGTCTCTAGTGTTTAGCATCAATCTTGAAAGTGCACTGCCGACTTCTGCAGCTTTAATCTGCGCTGTTGCTAGGTGCTCCCTAAACGATAGACGGGTGTATAGTTGTAAGCCTAGGTATCGGATAGATCTCTTGGACGCAACTACCGTAATGCCTACCAATATATGTGCAGTCTCGACTTTTTTCGGCTACTTATTAGAACAGCTCCTGTTCCAATCTTTCAACATGTCCATTGAACGGTTGCAGCTTTCTTCCGCCTCCCTAAGCTCCTTGGCTACGGTCACTAAGACCACGTCGTACCCACCGTTTGTGAACCAGCTGGTAACTGTAGTCTTAGTATGCCGTCGTACATTATATTCGACAGCAACGGCCCTAGCACCGATCCTTGTGACACGCCTCCTGTGATTGTGTGCTCTTTGGTCCCAGCATCTGTCTGATAAAGCAGAACTCTATCATCGAAATAGCTCCTTATAACCATTATAAGGTAGCTCGGCACCCTGAAGTGAGTCATTGCCTCCATTATGCAGAGTTCAGAGCCCAGAGTTACCACCAGGCAATATTTCTTAGCACCACCCTATTGCTTGAACTGCTTATGCGACAGTCCGCCAGCTAAGTGCAAAGCTTCCTCAAGTCTACTTGCCACCAGTTTCTTCAGTATCTTGCCTGCTGTATCCAACAAGCAGATTGGCCTGTACGACGTTGGGTCTTCTAAGGACTTTTCCGGCTTCAGTAGAAGTACCAGCAGTTGTCTTTCCCACGTCCTAGAAAAATTGCCTTGCGTCAGGCAGCTGTTGTAATGCGCCACAAACTCCTGGGTTGTCGATAATACGGTATGCTTCCACGCGCTGTTCGGTATCCCGTCCGGGCCCGGTAACTTAGCGTCGCTGAACCTGTTAACTGTACCGATTATCTCCTCTGCTGTAGCCATCGGTATTTCAGAGGCGTCGGCTACTAACTCCTGGTGAAACAGTCTTTCTTGGTGCAGAAACAATGTCGTCACTATGCTGTACAATCTTGGATCCTCTGTTGGGACTTTTCTTCTTTTTAGCTTTTTCGTGGCTATTTTATAGGCTTTACCCCACGGATCACTGTCAACCATATCACACAGCTCCAGAAAACAGCGCCGCTTACTCGTTTTTATGGCCCTCTTGAGTGTTCTCCGCGCTTCCATAAAGACTACTCGCAGAGTTGCAGAATTTACAGACTCGCGTCCCCGTTGGTATCTTCTGCGTGCCCGCTTACAAAGATTTCTAGCTTCCGCTATCTCGTCGGTACCTGTGGTAATTCCCACTTATGGCCATGCTGGCCTGGCAGGCTGCCTGAAGCCTCGCTGTCAGTTGATCCGCCATGGTCGACGCATCGCCGCTTGTCCTGAGACCACTCAGCGTACAAATGAAAACAACTGGATTCAGTGTGCTTGACTTAAAACATTCTCTTCGTTTTAGTATGAGGCCCGTTCTACTATTAGCAGCACCCAGGTCGAAGATGATTGCCCGATGATCACTTGCTGTATAGTGGTCACTAATGCACCACGACGAATCGGTGTACAGTGAGCTACTCACTTACGTGAAATCCACTATGGAACCAATATCGCCTCTTCTGAACGTGAATTCATTGGCTGTATTCAATAACATGACCTCCAGCGACGCCAATGCCTCCAAGAGCACGCGACCTCTGGAGTTAGTGGAAGGACTACCCCACTCGACTGACCAAGCATTAAAATCGCCAGCTTGTATAAGATTCCTCTAGCATCGCCTACCAATTCATCCAGGATTTCGCCGAATTCCTGCAAGCTCAGGCTTGTTGCAAGGTAGCAGCTGTAGATCCATGATTCTCTACATCTTGCCCTGAAAGCTTGTTTAGCCTCAAGCAGTTGACTGCCGAACGCCGATATTGCTGCTTTACCACTTTGGTCTACAGCGCAGTCGTCATCCTGGCTGCAGTAGTGTGGTTCACTTACAATTGCCAGATCTACTGACAACTCACGCACGGACTGTTGGAGCAAGTCCTGCGCGGCCACACAATGGTTTAGCTTAAGCTATAGATAGCTTTCATGATGTCCTGGCGAGGCTACCATCTTTGTCCATGGCCGGACAAAAGCGGCTTACCGGCATGGTGGTTGACATCGTTGCATTTCTTTGCGACACACACAAAACACTTTAGGCTGTTTTTTGCACTGTTCGACTTTGTGGCCTGTCTCACCACATTTGATGCAGCAGTTGCTTCTATCCACCTGTGCTTCTGACATCGACCAGCCACATGACCGAATTCCAGGCATATAAAACATCGAGTTTGCTGCACGCGCTCTCTTACGCGACACCTTGTCCAGTCTATCTTGATCAGACCTGTCTCCATTATCTTTGCTAGCAGTACCTGCCAGTACACTGATTAGTGCCAGTTGAGTGCCTGTATATGACGGCCTCAAGCTTTTTATGAATACCGCATCTGCCTTTGCCCCAGTCTGCTCCACGAGGGCGCTAATTACCTCCTCTTTAGTGACCAGTTCGTCCAGGTCCCGTATTTCGATATGCTATTTCTCCGGAACACAGCGGACTTCTGCGTTTGCGCTTACGCACCTGGCTTATATCTGCTTTCAGCTATTGAATGTTTTCTGCGTTCGGCGAACTCTTTTCACGTTTTCTCACAGATTATTCAGCTACACGTCTTTATCCCCTGGTGTCCTTTGTCAAGATTATGCTGCACGTTATTTCCCCGGCCATTTTAACAATAGGTGCATCCGGACGACTTCTTTTCTTTAAGACTGCATCTTTTTTATTAGTTTTCTACCCAACCTTTTGCCACGAGCTACCGGGCATCCGCTGTGTTTGCATTATCTGCCTCATCTGGGCTGCAGGTGCCACCTAAACCTTTGACATCGATGACGGCTGCACTTACCTAATCGTGCTAACTACTTCATCGGCAGCATCTTCATTATTCGGTTTACCCATCTTTGTTGACATAACAGGCTTGCTAGTATGTACTTCCATTTTTGCTTGTGCTTGCTTGAGTGCATCCTCTAGACTCTGCTTATCATTCGCCACCGGTAGCACTACTGTTGCCGCTGTAGGTGAACTTACTGCCGGCGAGCTTAATGCCGGTAAACTTACTGCGGGGCGTAGATAGCGGGACTACCGGGTCTCGTATCTGCTATGTGACTGGCATCGTCGGTTAAACCTCCAAAAGCGCAGCTGGGAAGGCAAAACCAGGTACAGGACGGTTTAACTCCCGAATTTGAAACCAATTTTGACAACCAGCATTATTACAGCTCTGGCGGCAAATGAGCTGGACCACGTTGGAGTCAAATCTAACCAGGAACTAAGCATTGTAGCCAGTTCTGTAAACAACACGGGCATCATGGGACCACGGTCCACCCAGATGCAGGCAGCTGAAGTGGAATATGTTCCAAAGGTAGCGGAAGGTCCTCTAGGAGACTTAGCGACCCAGATGGAAGCTGCCTCGCGGAGCCGCAAGGGAACGACTGGATCTATGCTGGGGGGACCTCCGGAGGACACCAACAAGTGGAGACGGTAGAGGAAGGCACGGAGGGCAGCTGTATCTGCACCAGTGGATGCATTGCTATCTGTCCTCTTCTACCACCCTCGGGTGTCTCGACGGGGGCTCCTCTTGAGCCTGTGGTGGTTTGTAGCGGTCAGGAGCCGGCAGGAAGTAATTTTTGTCCTTTCCACAGAAAGAGGCCACTAACAGAGTGGGCAAAGCAAAGTCTCAGAAAAGAAAGAGAAAGAAACCAAAACTTTCTTCTTCCAACACTAATGCGACAGCTGTGGAAACACTCATGTGCATTGAGACTAGTCTTTCTGACCAGACTGAAAAACCAACCAGCTCACGTTCTTCGGAGCGCTCGGATAAGCCGACAGATGAGCCGCAGCCACCCAGCTACGCTGTAGTGGCAGCTAGTGCCCAACTGGCGGTGATCAGAGCCTCCAACGACACTGGTGAAATGACTGAGAGTCAAAGAGCCGGAGTCGAAGGACATCTTTGGAAGTCATTAGATTGGAGATTAATGCTCCAACTTTTAAGGGTACGAAAGTTGTGCAGACTACTATAAAAGTACGATGCACGGACGATCGATCCTTCAAAAGGCTGACGGAAAAAGTTGCCCGAATACCAGCTATTGGCGAAAACCGGTTCACTGTTGATAAGGCGAAACGACCAAAGCTGGTGAAAGCGATATTTCATATCCCTGGCCCTCCAAAAAGCCTGCGGCACGAACACAAAAGGTGAAATGAATGAACTGCTGCTTAACACGCACTTCCAGGGAAACCAGGTAGTAATGATGGAGCAGAGTGAATCATTGACATCTCAGGTTCGAGTTGCCACTAGGCATATTTGGTTCATTGCTAGAAAATTGATCTCAACTGAATCCACAATGTATGCTCTATCAGTGTTGAAAGACTACAAGTCGCCTGGTCCAGATGGGATTTTTCCAGCAATGTTGAAAAAGGGCGAAGACAGACTAGTTTGTGCCATACGCCTGGAAGGAGGTCAGAGTAGCTTCATACCTTAACCCGGGAAAGACGACTTCACCTTCCCAAAAAGTTTTAGACCCATTAGTTTATCATCATTCCTACTAAAAGGTCATGAGCGAACAGTTGATCTGTACATAGCAACAACCGAGTAAGGGCCCTAGGTCAACAGGCAGACTGTGAGTATTAAAGCTGACAAAAAAACTGAGTTTACTGCTTCGATTTCAGAAGCTTTTTGGGAGTTTAGTAGTGATCATCTAAGAAAACATCTTCATAATAATCAGCTAGCGTTGTCGCTTTTTCTATGTTAGTACGTGCCCAGTTTCATCAGTTTTCTTAATTGCAGGCACATGTGGCGTTTTATTTAGTAGGTTTTTAGGAGTTTTTCACAGTGAATAATTTGTATCAGAGGTTGCTGTCAGGTTTTTTATTTGGTTGGATAATTATGTGATATGGTTTATCTTTAGTTGATTTTTCAATTCTCTTGGTTCCATCGCGCTTTATCATCATTACATTCCTTTAGTAACTTTTTTACTTTTGGGCAGTTATTTTTAATAGAGTTTTGTTTTTTATGATTGGGCGTAGTTTTTAAAGCTGCTTCTTGGATTATTTCATTTAAGTGTGTTATTGCTGTCTAAATGTTTTCATGCGTTTTTAAGGGAATATGAGTTTGTAGTTGCATGTTTATAAACTTTCGAAATGAGTCCCAGTCAGTTTTTTTTTATGTATTTTGATTTTCCGTTATTGGCTGTTATGAGTAAATTGTATTTGAGCAAAATTGGAGTGTGGTCAGAGGATAGTTCATACTCACATTTTTATTTCAAAATGGTTTATGTGAATGTTTTTTACTATACAGAAGTCAATCAAGTCGGGCTTATTGGTTGGATCAGAGGGTCACTATGTTGGTTCGCCTGCACTGATGTCTTTTCCTTTACATTTTTTTATTGCTTTTAACAGGTCTTTTCCTTTTTTGTTGCCAATTTTAGAGCCCCAAGACGTATGTTTTGCATTAAAGTCGCCCGCTCATATAAATCTCTTTCCCAGAGTTTGGAAGTAGTTAAAGTATAGTATAGATATTAAATATTATTATTGTCTTGTTGCTATTTCTCTAACTTCGTGGTTTTGTCTGCTCGCTCTGTGGTTGTTTTTGTTAATTTTTTTAGTCTTGTATTATTTCGTTTGCTTTTGCTTTTAATGTACGTGTATTAGCAATTAGAACAATATGTAATGTAGACATGCGTTAAGAGAAGCAGGAATATATCAATATATATGGATTATTTAGTTTCTTCTTTTTTTTTTTTTTGGCAATGAGCGCTATATAAAGAAATTGAAGAAACTTCGATTTGTACATAAGACACACACGATAAAGCGCAGCAGGAAAAATTTATATCTAAAAATTTAAATATTACAATTAAAAAATTACTACCGTACACCTTTGTTGACCGTTATTAAATTAAATTTTAGACATTAATATATTCCAATATTACTGCTTGGATAGCAGTAACTCCGACCAGTTTACAGATGTTTCGGTTTGGGTTTTTTTATTCTATGTTTTTGCATTAGGTGTGTTTCTGATATAAGTGCTACGTCTTTATTGTTATCGCCTAGAAATCGGTTTATTTCAAGTAAGCGTTTGAGTAAACCGTTCGAATTTCATATCGCAATGATCAAACTTCTGTCCATTTTGTTTACTAAGAGTGGCTGCTCATATGTTTATCGTAGTCATCATGTTTGATATTTGTTGAAATAACTGTTTTATCATGTCTTTCAATTCTTGTAATTCAGATGGATTGTGGCCTGTTTGCATAATGTCGTTATTTATGTTTATTGTAGTAGACAACTTGTTTGGTAGTGGAGTGCTTTGCTTTTTGTCCATCGTTATTGTTTTCTAATACTTTGGCAAAGCTTAGTCCCGACTGTAAATTTTTGCTGTTGGATGCAATTTTTGGTGTTTGCTGTGCCTCTGCAGATCTAACAGCAGGAAAGCGTTTAATTTTAAGTGCTTTCTATATATCACACCCTTTGTAATTGGATTTGTGGCCACCAGAACATAACACTTATTTACTTGGCTGTCGTCTAGTTGACAATCTAAGGTTTCATGGGCCCCTGCACACTTTACACAAATGGGATCTCTGGTACAATAATTTTTGGTGTGGCCATATTTTTGACAATTGCTACATTGCGCAATTGTCCTTTTATGATGTGCTGGTTCAATATAGATATTGGTATGTAGAAGGCAATTTATATTGTATATGTCTTTGTTATTATCTTTTTGTCTTAGCTCGATAAACCATATAGGCAAAGGTCATGTCGTAATATATTTTGTTCAGTTTTTTTTCATCTGGGTCATGATTTGGGTGCAAATCTCTTACCACTACTTTAAAATTTCTTTCATCTTTAGGTTTATATGTGAAGAATTTTGTGTTATTTTTTACGAAGCATTTGTGTTACTGGAGTAATGTTGTATGCGCACTTCGTTATTGTCCATATATTTTAATGTATAGTTGTGTCCAATGCATTCAGTTAGTGCTTGAGTTAACAGATTAATATTTTCAGCCTGCTGGACATAGATGGGTGGTGGCTTATTACCCTTTTTTGGTAATTGATGTGATGCGTGTTGTTATGTAAATGTTTTACTTGTGTTTCGTTTGATGATTTTGTTTTAGTTGTACTGTTATGGGACTGGGAATTTTTTGTTGTTCATCCAGTGTTTTTCGTACTAGGTAAGACGACAACAATTTGCTTGTTTTTGCCTTTGGTGTAGCTAAAGATTTACTGCTTACTTTTCTACTAATGATCGAGCTTTTAACAACTGTGCATGTTGATGTTGTTGTACCATTTCTCACTGTTGCTGGTGTTGTTGTAGGTGTTGTGCTGATTGTTTTCGCTATGCAGGTTGTTGATGTTGTAGTTGTATTGGTAGCCTTTGTAGTAGTAGTTGGAGTTGTTGTAACTGTGACAAGTTGGAAATCTGGGTTGCAAGTTGGTTTCAACTATAGTATTAGCTATTGTTGTAGTTGCCATAGGGCATAATAGAGATGGGGAGCTCGAACTTGCTCTCTCATTGTTTGGTGCAATGGAGGAGAGCCTGGTACTATTGGTGTCTCGACTTCGTATTGTGAAGTACCCGTTGTTATTGATGGTTGGTAGCCGGCGCTCCGGCATAATTAATCAAAGATTACACACTATGTTAAGTTGTATTGTAGTTAACACAATATGAAAAGTTTAATTGTAGAGACGACACAACAAGATTTAGCGTGCAAGAGACTAAAAAGGACTACAGTCAGCACATTCAATAAAAATAAATATCAGCATATTCAATAACCGGACCAATTTTATAAATACGTAAATAGACAAAAACGAAATGCAAGCCTTGGTAGCTCAGTGGTAAGGTCATTGACCATCATAAATGAAGGCGTGAGTTTCAATCTTAAAACGGAAACGTTTTTAAGTTCATTTCTATATATTTTCTTTTTTATACGGTTGTAACGTATACTAACGTTACAAAACAACAAACAGTAACGTAGTAACCAACAGCGGCAATAGCATAGCGGATAGTAGTATACTAGCGTTCTATGCTAGAGACTCAGGTACGAATCCCAGCGTAAATAAAATATATAAGGGTGTTTATTTATTTTAAGAAAATATTAATTCTCTATAAATATTCTCTAGTCAGAAGGATAACTCGTTTCCTAGGATCTCCTTTCTTTCAAAGTATAGACAACCTATACAAAACTAGGGATAAATAACTAACCTAACCTTATTAATTTTAATTTAATTAATTAATATTAATTTAACTTGCAAAAGTTGAGATTAGTCAACTCTTTTATTTTTCGCATGGGCGACTATAATTCACAATCAATTTAATAACGCAGCACTACTTAAGCCAAGCTTGCTTTGAGCATAGTTAGCTCTGACCAGCTCCTAGCAGAAGTCGTTTCTATGCGCAATATCGGTAGTAAGGATTGACGCAAATCCTCATATAAGTCGCAGTTAACAACTCGGCATATTCAGAATTTGCATACAAGTCGTAGAGTCGATTGACTTACGCACACTCGCACTAAGTCGTAACATCGCAGTTGATAACTCGAAATACGCAAAGCCTGTCACAAAGCCGTAACGTCGGAGTTGATAACTCAAACTACACAAACTTTTGGCAACACTTAGATTTTCTAGTACAAACGGAGCATCACTGTCGATTATTCGAGTTGCGTCACTCGCTGGCCATCAGAAGCCAGGAGAAGCTAACTCCACTCGATATATCAATCGAGGTCATACTCGTACTCGATCGACATCTCTTCGTTCACACAAAGTCAATAGCAGAATCAATCAGGATCACGGAGATCACCGGCCATGAAGGCAATCATCCTATTATTTCCCAATTGTATAAGTATTCTGTCTCAAATAAGTTTGACTTTAATACAATATTTAGAGCTTTAATGGTTTCTAATTAAGTTACATGAGCATTCAAATGTAGCTTACTATTATATTTGATATTTAGTTTGAATTGGAGAAAAAAGAGAGAAAAAAATAAGAACACCTCGGCTGCAGGCGATTACTACACACAGCTTCCCCGCTCTCGCGAGATACTGTATCGTTCACTGCCTACAGCGAGGGATTTCTTTTTCCTTTCATTTGGGTAGGTGTAGATGGTGTGTTGGTTTTGTTATATTAAGTCGATTGGACGGCGTCTTTGTAGCCTTCTGGGAAGGGTTAGCTCTAGCGTTGGTAGGGTATTTATATCGTTGTTGCAATGCACTTCGACGGCTATGCGACTGTTGGCACGTTAAGGTCACGATGAATGTCGTTATTAGAGACATACCAGGGTGCGTTGGTGATAACTCGTGATATTTTTGATTGTTGTCGTTGTATGATGTCCAGGTTGCTTTTTTAGCTGTTCCCCATAGTTGAAGTCCATAGGTCCATATTGGTTTTATTATTGAGTTGTATATCAAGAGTTTGTTATAGGTTGATAATTTGGATTTTCGATTATTTAAGTATTTAATATAAGAAATATAGATAAGGAAATAGTTCAATATATTGTCAATACTTTACATAATCCACCGGTGTACACATTTCATCCGGAACATTACTATTGCTAGGTATCCACCTAACCAGGAAATTTAAATTTCTGCAACGAACTCTGGACGCGGCGAGCATACTTTGGCTCGCTATTTCGTTACATGGTTTAACTATATTTCTTATGTATAACTACATATGTATATGAAATATAATACATACAGAAAAAAAACACGTAAAATGTATCAGGTAATAAAATTAAAAATGTGACTTGGCACTTATCCGACCCACTCATAAAATCTTTTCCATTAAAATGAAATGACTTTTTTTTTTTTAGCCAACAATATAAAAAAAAAATTAATAATTAAGCGAATTCTAGTTACAGGCCTTGATGGCTCAGTAGTAATCAAATCTTTACGGCGGAAACATTTTGAGTTTGTTTTAAAGTTTTGGTTTTTAATCAATTTGTGGCATGAGTTCAAATCTTATTCAAATCTTCAAGTATTGGAAATGCATGTCTTTACTTACATTTAAATTAAATTTAATATTTTTGCAAAAATTCGAATATCACTACATTGACAAAAGATTATATACAACCGAAATGCCAAATTATTTTTGTACACATTTTTAATGTATACTATTGTATTAATTAACAATTCATTTCTAACAATTGCTTAAATTTGTATTAATGCATTAATTTACTAACTTCAACTTTATTTAAAACTAGCTGATGTACAAAAATATATAATAATGAAATGTATATTAATTACGTTGATGAAATGAATGTGTATGGCAATAAGTCATTTTTCTGTTTAACTATTTGCTAGATGGGTTGCATTCGGGCCAATTCTCTTTATTGAAGCACCTTGAAAGCAATAAAAAATTGAGTTGTATACAACATCTAATATGGATTACAGGACAGTCTCGATAGTAGAATATCTTAAAATAGAACCATTTTCACATATATGTGGGTTAAAAATGTTACAGGCATTGCTGTTCGTTTCGCTAAAATTTAATTCTGCGGTCAATTACGAAAACTTATATCATCTATACATCTTTAATATGTATGATGTATGTATATAAAGTATGAAAGAAACAAAGCAATTCACTATTGCACTCCATTGTCACCAGTACACAGTAGTAAAACATCGGTGATAAAAATTATACAAATCATTACTAATTAACATATTAGTGGTCATTCACAAATTGAAATTTTTATATGCCTTTATTATTCCCCGAAATTCTGTTAAGTGTGCCGTAGTGCTTTGCTACTCTGACTTTGGATTTTCGTTTGATTTGATTTGCCTAGCTTATACAAGTTTTTTTGGGTGGCAACTGCCATTATTTTCGTATTTCAAGAATGTTGGTTTGTTGAAGTGGACGAGTGCGCAAATTTCTTGCTGCAGACCATCCTAGTGCTTGCTACATATTATGAGTGCCTGGTATGAAATGACGCTGGTCATCGGTACCGCCTGAAATACACGTGTTTGTATGTACATTTTAATCATTTTAGAAGTTTTAATTGCCAAGCTAGCTCATATTTCTTCGCTTTGAGAAAATATTCTGCTTCTTCTTATCACAACCCTTAAATCTTATTATATGAAGAAAACACCGAAATATTTGCTGTTGTGTCTGTTTTTGTGTCGAATGTTCAATCAGAGACAACTTATATATGTATGTTACGACCACTGTTAAGTTTTAGAATTAGGTGCGGCCGAGCAGGGTAAAAGACGAAGCGAAAACTGGGCGTCTTGTCTGACATCGCTTTGCTTGTTCTCTTTTTGTCCCATTTCCTCATTTAAATATGTTGCTCATACTGCCTACGGTAGTCGTTTGTTTTCGGTCAGTGTCTTAATCCTTAGCAATCGTAATTGTAAATCAATGGAACAAAAGCTAAGCCAGATACAGAGTATTAATTCCATCTATTGATCAAATAATGGATTACTTTTTACTACACATTGAATTTACGAAATATATTAGCAGAGAAACGAAATTTATAAGCACCCCCATTTATTAACCGATTCATTAACCGATTCCCATTTTTTTATAGTTATTCTTCTAGTATAGGCAGAGACAAATCGAGCAAATCAAAAATCATGAAAATCTGTTCTTGACTTTTAAATTCAGTAACACAAAGACGACTTTCCTTAAGATAACAAGAAGATAAGATGTTTAGTATAAAACATGCACTTGACCTACTTCTCTACATTGGCTTTGCTACCTCTAAAGTAAATAACATAAGCAATTATGAATTGCATTTTAAATTAATACAAATTATGTTAATATCCTCATTCATATTGCGCGATATTTTAAAAGTAGACTTCTGTGAAGCGAGTAGTGAGAGACCAAAATATGTCGTTCACTAGGCCGTCGTGCCTACTGTTAATCTCAAGGGGATCAACACGTACAGTAAGTATGTGCCGTATTTAAGAGCGATGCAGAAAGCCCGGTCTAACACCTCCACGTAGTGATGGCTGGTAACAGCCTGCACCATGTTATCAACGCGGCATGTCATCAAGACATGCTTAGTTCGATCTTGATGCTGGCAGGTTAAGATAGATCGGGTGGAGGGTGCAAATCCTCTTAAATAAAACCTCTCCTGTCATGCGACCCGTGCCTATTGGATGGTTTGCAGCCAGGGGATTAAACCGACTGTATTATAACGGAGCTACCTCGACACCGGGTCACCTCGAGGTTTAACAATGACCTTACCATGGTACAAGGCTCTGCCATGGTGGAACATCATTTCCCCCTTACCCTAACCCAAGAAGTATGCACTCCGTGCCTATTGGATAGTTTGCAGCCAGGGGATAATACCGACAGTATTATAACGGTGCTACCTCGATACCGGATCACCTCGTGGTATAACTATGACCTTACCGTGGTATAGGGGCCTGCCACGGTGGACCAATGCCTTCCTCTCTCAATTTGGTGATCCGCTCGAATGCTTCGGCATATGATGGTCAAATTATGAATGTATGATGAAACCCAAAACCAAAGATATCAATATGAACTTGCAGTTCTTAAATGCAAACCCACATCCTGGCTCAAGCCTGGTTCTTGTACCTACTACCGAAGATGGAACCACCGAGCCTAGTGGAAGTAGTAGCACTAGTCTGCCCAACAGAGACACTAACCTCATGGGAGCAGCCGAAGCCGGGAGCAACACTGCTGGAAGTAATGGCGCCCGTAAAGGTAATAACGCTTAATTAAAGTCGCGGCTAAGCCAACCAGCGTGTGCTTTCAAGTTATGAAAGAACATCCAGGCCCAGCTTTCTTCTGCTGCGATAGCGGGTGGCACCAAAACAACATCAAGCTAATCGCATGTGCAGATCAGAGATCGACTGATCTGTACAAGATAGCCATTTCCAGGATTGGCGAAGTATGGCCCGGATCCAAGCTCGAGGTATTAGCAAGGGAAGACATCCCCTGCCTACCAAGGGCGAGGGCATGTATACCAACCGAGCCATTATACCCGAAGATGGTGCTAGAAATGATCAGTGTACGCCACCCCGAGCTACCAACATCGACCTGGAAGGTCACTAAGATGGGAAACTGAAAGGTGAGTTCCGCACTGCAACCTTTGTGGACAGTACGGACTCCCTGGATTCTCTATCTAGATCTGTCGGTGTAATAAACTATGGCTTCTCATCAGTAACGATGAAAATCTACAAGAAGGATGGAGTGCCACAGGATAATAAAGGTCCAGGTCCATTTTCCTCCTCGGCTGGAGAACCACAGGGTACCGCTGCCGGGGCGACAACGCCAAGGAGAGCATCGTGCATGAGCAGGAGCATAATGGCAGCCTCTACTCTCTTCTTGAAAGAGTGGCGAAAGCCACTCTAACGGATGAAGAGGAATTACTAACGTCAGACGAAGATGTTGAAAAAGCGATGGTGAAGGCGAAGACCATTAACGATGTTTCGGGTACTCCGGATTAATCTCGATCACTCGAAGGTTGCATCCGCCAACCTTATACTCCACTTAGTCAATAGCGGAGAACAAATTGTCCTGATACAGGAACCGTGGGTAGTACAAGGTCTTGTATGCGGACTCAGGACTAACAACTTTAAGTTGATGTATGTGCGGAAGCAAGGTAAACCCAGAGTCACTGCAGTATTTTCCAAGCAGAAATAACCGCCATTCACGAGGTAAGGATATCTCTATCTTATCAGACAGCCAGGCTGCCCTAAAAGCCCTGGTGCATCCCAAACAACATCTAGGAGTGTATTAGATTGCCGTCGATCTCTTAACGAGATGGCTACACAACTGTGCATTAGCCTGTGCTGGGTTCCCGGTCACAGGGATCTTCAAGGGAATTGCAGGGCCGACTAACTTGCATAGAACGGAAATAATCTGCCACATGTCACCAGGAACATGGAGCATTTGGGTATTCCGCTCGGAACTTGCAAACTCACGAGGGAAACACTAATCAAACTTACCAACCAAAGGTGGAATAGTGATTCTACCTGTGAGATAATCAGGCAAACGTAGCCGAGGCTAAACCAAAGACTATCCAAGACTATGATCAGGTTAGATAGGACTCAACTGAGTACCCTGATAGGAACTCTAACAGGGCACTGTCTAATAGGGACTCACGCTACAAGACTAGAAGTCTAAACAAATGATTTCTGTCGCAGGAGAACACGTCTCCTAGGATCTCCTTTCCTTCAAAGAAATTTGATTTGAAATCGCCGCCCATAATAATTGAAATTGAATAAGAATTGGATTCCAATTCTCTAGAACCGACTGTTGACAATTTACATTCTGTGCTGCAAATATTTCCAACCATGTTTGCATATTGAGATATTTTAATAGTTTCTCTAAAAACAATATTTGATTGTGGATATACTATGTGTGGTAAATACTCCTTTAGCTACCCCACCGGATCGGTTTTCGGGTCTTTTGTATTGCACGCAGCACTCAAAGTTATCGAATGAAACGACTTCTTCGTTGTGAACCCAGGTTTCGGTTACCAATAAAAGTTAGCACTTTTGTAGCACTGCATCGTTTAGATCAATCAAGTGGGCTTTGAGGCTCCGACAATTGAACGTCATTATTGTGAAAACATTTGTTGTTTGCAAAAATTGCAAAGGTTCATCCAGTATTGTTGTTAAAGTATTCATGTTTATCATGATGAAAAATGTATTTGTTTTGTGGAGTTACAATAAAAAGTCCATCTAATGAGGTACTCTTGAAAGAGCAAAATAAACTAATTGTTGATCATATCGTTTATCGTATGAATATACCACTTGATTCAAAGTTGCTTCTTGCGCTTTATGAATTGTCATCGCACATGCTGGCACCAGTGGAAAATGATTTCGTTTCACATGGATCGTTTTGTTGTTATTAAGATGTGTAGTCGAATTCCTGCGTCCAATTGGCTCTAAGGCTGAATCAACGTTACATCTGGAGGCATAAAATTCACTTTTCCTTTTAGCTTTTTAGCCAATTTTACTGGTGTTATAAAATTTTATCCATAGTCGATTAATTGTTTGATGTTCATTCTGAATAGCAACTTCATTGTTTGTAACACCTTCAGTATTTTGATCGTTGGAAAACTCGATGAACTTCAACACACCAACTGCTTCACTATCTAATCCATCAGAAACGTCAATATTGCATGTAAGTACGCAAGGTTTGTCCAAAACAAGGATTAGTTCGTATGGCAATCCTCCAGTATCTAAAAATGACATTTAAAAAAATTTTTGACGGCAAAATGCCAATTGTTCTGTATTTTGATAACCAGAATATATATCATTAGTGAATTTTATTGTCTGATGCATTCAATACTGTGCTGTTGTATTCGTTGACATCAAAATTTAAAAAAAAAACCACTCTGTATCCGAACACAGTGGAGATGTGGTAACGTTTTTATTTTCATTTCATTTATTTAAAGAAAGAAACGCGCACTGTTAGTTGTTTCAGACCGAGCCGATTTGTGTTAGAGTTGCAGTTGTAGCTGCAACTCTGGTAAAAATGTTGAAGATTTGGAGCAAGAGGGCAATTGTTTATGTGCTTATTATTATAAATGAGTAAAGTAGATTTCGCACAGGCAACATTTCATTTGGCTCAAATAAACACAGAGTTTATTGTTGTACAACAACCGGATTTGTTTATCTAAAAGCAAGAAAACGTGCGCTATCATAGTATGCGTATATTGTATATTTACTCGCGAAGGTGTTTGTTTTTTGATACGATAAAATTGTTGACGCGATAAAATTGTTAATGCGATCAACTCTGGAAAACATGTTGAAGAGTTGGAGCAAGAGGGCAATTGTTTATGTGTTAGAATGTTAGAGCGGAACGACAGTATGACGCTCACTTTTACCTAAAATTGTCAATTGTATCGCGATAAAATTTGTCGATGCGTTAACATGTTCCCTGCTCGATGCGATAAAATTGTTTCTTGAATTTTGAAATTCACCTCCGCTATAGATGCTATCGCATAAAAAAACACACATATAAACAAAATGATCTTGATTTTCAAATAACATTCCCTAGTAAAAAATACTTCGTTGCTTTCTAATAGATGCAAATATAAAATATACTTATATTTATTAACCAATTTCAAAAACCGGTTGTAGATTAAAGGTTCCTTAAGGGAACATTTAAGCTAGGCGGTACCAGACGCACAATCATTACACAAATCAATTAAAAATCCAAACGCTTTTAAATCCAGTAGTCCGTCTAGCTGGCGAATTTAAAGAATGTGAAGTTCGTCGATGAATCTTAAAGCGAACCTAAACTTAAAAGTATACTTTGCTAAATGTGCCTGAATCGTTGTCGGCACGGTGTCGTCTGCATTGAGATACAAGATTTCAGCTTTCAGCAGACTTACCCAGCGCGGTGAAGACAAGCAGCCTCCATCGAGATAATGGCAACGAGCCTGAATGCAACGCGTTACCTCAACGGTTTGACTGAAGTTTTTTTTTGCTGTGCTTGGTTGCGGTCGTGTGTAGATTGAGCTCTAACAATTTATTAATTTTTATTAGTATATTGGTGCTTTTGATGGTATAACTTGTGTTAACTATAATAAACTTGTAACGGGTGATTTTTTAGCTATTATCTTTTTGGCAACACTGGTTTAAACAGCTGACGCACGTTTCGTGTTTTGTTTCACTGTCAAACATCTTCAATTTGGTCTATAATTTAACCATAAATCGTCTTACAAACGAACAACGCTTGCAAATTATTGAATTTTATTATCAAAATGCGCTCTCTGTTAAGCAAGTTCATCGCGCGCTTCTTCCATTTCCGACGAAGCACATTTTTGGCTCAATGGGTACGTAAATAAGCAGAATTGTCGATTTTGGAGTGAATATCAGCCAGAAGCATTGCAAGAGCTACCAATGCATCCAGAAAAAGTCACAGTTTGGTGCGGTTTATGGGCTGGTGGCATCATTGGACCGTACTTCTTCAAAGAGGATGCGAATCGTAACGTAACTGTGAATTGTGAGCGCTACCGTGAGATGATATCCAACTTTTTTTTGCCCAAAATGCACGAGCTTGACTTGCATGACATGTGGTTTCAACAAGACGGTGCCAGATGCCACACAGCACGCGCAACAATGGACTTATTGAGAGGCGAGTTCGGTGAACATTTTATTTCACGTTCGGGACCGGTCAATTGGCCGCCTATATCGTGCGATTTAACGCCTTTAGACTATTTTTTGTGGGGCTATGTTAAAGCTCATGTCTATACAGACAAGCCCGCTTCAATTGACGCATTGGAAGACAACATTGAAGCATTTATTCGTGAGATACCGGCCGAAATGTTGGAAAGAGTATGCCGAAATTGGACTAAGCGGATGGACCATTTGAGGCGCAGTCAAGGTCAACATTTGCATGAAATAATCTTCAAACACTAAATTATATGAACCGTACTATCGATTCAAATAAAGATTCCATGCATTTTTCTGAATTTTATGTGTTTTTTTTTTAAAAACTTTCCTATAGCTTTTAAAAAATCACCCTATATAACTATACTTCTTTTATCATTAGTGTTCTTGCTGATTAAAATTGTTTTAGTTAATGTCAACTGTGAACGCAATCAAACGCGATCAAACGATCTCAACAATTATCCTGCGATATAAACACAAAAATAATCAACTAAAAAAAGTGCAAAACTTATGAGACAGTGACTCTTTAATTATTGCATCAAAAAGTTAAATAACAAGCTATATAACACAAAAAGTGATTTAATTAAATCATATTAAAGTGCAAAAACAATAATGCCTAACGCTCTCCCAAACGGGCGTAGGCAATCCACCAGCAACATTGGTTATTTCACCATGCGAGAGGGCTCTCCATCTCTCTCCGTAGACGCGGTGAGAGGGAGATCTTGCTCACCTTCGCTCCCATGTCCCAGGTTAGAAAATCCGCTTACTTGGAGCGCACAATGCACAACTCCAACCACACCATTACCACTAACGGCAACAACAACTTCAACAACAACTCTTACAACTCAAAGCATTTCCAAAACTACAGTAGCATCATCTGTTTCTACAACTGCAACAATCTACTCAACAGCTGCACCTATTTCTTCAGCAAAGACAACAACAAACACAATGCCCATGGTAACTGAACTTCTCTCCTCATCATCAGAGGCACAAACAACTCACTCAGTAGTTACGCCAATAGCAACATCAAAAACAAATCATACAATAAGTTCAATCTCGTCACCAGATACAAAAACAGCAATGCCTAATCAGTTAGATTCTAATATAAACACCAAAAACAACACCGAACAGTTATCCAAAAAAAGAAATCGAGACATGCAGTCTCCGAGCAAACAATCGCAAACCAACAACAACAACAATAAAAAACCAAAAACTAAAACACAAGGTTCAAAACAAACAACAATGCAGAACTACTGGTTGAATGTATCAAAAACAAAAACAAACTCAACAAATAGATTTGATTTTTTGCAAAATATAGACAACGAAACAACCGACAATGGGACAAATCCAACTGATTCTACTAAAAAACTTGAAATTACCCAAAATAATAACGCGCATAAAACTACCCATCCAGAAATAAAAAAAAAAATAAACCTCCGCCAATATATGTACAAGGAGCACAAGAATTGAAAATATTAACCCAGGCACTAACAGCCACAGTCGGTTACAAAAACTACTTACTAAAATATTTAGCCAACGACGAAGTGCGTGTGCAAACTAAAGAACCTGAGCAGTACTCTGCAGTAATAAAAATGCTCAAGGCAAACACAAAAAAATTTAAATATTACACATTCAAGTTAAAGGAAGATCGAAATTTCAAAGTTGTCCTAAGAAATATGCACCCGAATGCAGATGTCGAAGAGATTAAAACAGAATTAGGTGAACTCGGGCATGACGTCACAAAAATACATAACATCAAGCAACAACAAACAAAGAAACCACTTCCACTGTTTGCTATTAAGCTAAAACAAAATGCAAACAACAAAGACATTTATAACATAAATACGCTACTTCACAGTAAAATCACATTTGAGCCCCCACACCACAAAAGAACAGTCGCCCAATGCACCAATTGCCAAATATATGGTCATACAAAAAATTTTTGCACACGTGACCCAGTATGCGTTAAATGTGCTGGTAATCACAAGACATTTGACTGCAAAATGACCCTAAACGATGGTCTAGTAAAATGTGCGCTATGCTCCGGGAGCCACACGGCCAACTACAAAGGCTGTGAAATCTACAAGGCTCTGAAAATCCGGCGTTTCCCACCCTTGCGCGAAAAGAATCCTGAAGAGACAAAGAATCCACCGCCACCAAACGAATCTTTACAAAGCTCCGTAAAACCAGGAATAAGTTTTGCCGACATATTAACAAGACAAAATTCTGCAAAATCTACTAATGCTAACTCAACTACTCTCCACCCAAATATTCAAAGAGAAAACAGTAATCAAACAAAAGACACAAACATACAAACTAACGATGTCCCAAAAAACAACTCCACTGACAACGACTTAACCGAACTTAAAGCCATGATAAAGGACTTGATAAACTCAATTAACAAAATGTTGAACGTCATTGATGTCTTATCTGCAATTATAACCAAGCAACATGGACAGTGAACTTAGAATAATTATCTGGAATGCAAATGGTCTATACAACCACTCTCTTGAACTAAAACAGTTCTTAAACGACAACCTTATCGACATAGCGCTCATATCAGAAACCCACTTCACAACAAAACATCATATGACTATACCGCATTATACAATAATAAACACAAACCACCCTGACGGCACCGGACACGGCGGTTCCGCCATCATCATTAAAAACAATATAAAATATACAACAATGCACAGCTTTTGCACACAGCACATTCAGTCAACAAGCGTCCTTTTGTCTGATAAATTTGGGAATTTCACCATCTCCTCACTATACAGCCCCCCTAGGCATAAAATTACAGAATACGAATATATAAATTATTTCAATTCCCTAGGCCCAAGGTTCATTTGTGCAGGTGACTTTAACGCCAAACATACAGTTTGGGGTTCAAGAATCACGACAGTAAAAGGAAAAAGCCTACTAAATGCAATAAGATCGATCAAAGGGATGCATATAAGTTCTGGTGAGCCAACATATTGGCCTACAGACCCAAAGAAAATTCCTGATCTAATAGACTTCTGTATAACAAAAAATTTTAATACCCAGCATTTCTCCATAAAAAATGTACTTGACCTTTCTTCTGACCATTCGCCACTATTGTTAACGTACAAACATACAATAGAAATCAAAAATAGAACACGCTACTTGCACAATGAGAAAACAGACTGGGACTCTTTCCGAACTTATATAGACAATCACCTAGAAATTAATGTTCCCTTAAAAAACCAAAATGACATTGACACCGCTATAGTACATCTAAACGACACAATACAGTTAGCAGCCCTCAAAACTACTCCAATTATAACTCCCAAAGTCAATATCTCCAATTCCTGTCCAAAGACAAAAAAATTGATAAAAACAAAACAAAATCTACGCAAAAGGTGGCAAGAAACCCAATATCCATCCGACAAAAGCAACTACAACAGAGCAACCAAAAATCTAAAAAAACATTTGAAGATAATTGCCAATAAGCAAATCACAAATTATCTAACTCGACTAAAACCCACAGCAGACGCAAATTTTTCGCTCTGGAAAGCGACAAAAAAACTACTGAATAAGACGCATCACCAGCCTCCACTAAGAAAAACAAATGGAAATTGGGCCAAAACCAATGATGACAAAGCTGCGACCTTGGCAGATTTCTACGAAGACATTTTCTCCGAAGGACAACCAAACAACAGACAATTACCATTACCCAATAAGCCGGAAGACCAGACACAAAAAATAAAACCAATTACAATTCACCATATTACAAACTGCATAAGAAAACATATAAAAAGCAGAAAAGCACCTGGATATGACCAAATAACAGAAATAATAATGAAGCAACTACCAACAAAAGCGATTATGTATTTGCGCAATATCTACAACGCAATATTTAGGATCCACTATTTCCCTAATTTATGGAAAATCGCCGAAATAGTGGCTATACCTAAGCCAGGGAAAAACGCAACCAAACCAGCATCATACAGACCCATCAGCCTCTTACCAATAATGGAAAAAATTTTTGAAAAGTTGCTTCTTGACAAACTAAAGCCAATATTGGAAAACAAAAAACTTATACCAGACCACCAATTTGGTTTCAACAATTACATCGAGTTACAAACAAAATAATGACTGACCTTGATAGCAAAAAATTCTGCATTGGAGTTTTTTTAGACGTAGAAAAAGCCTTCGACAAAGTCTGGCACATGGGACTACTACACAAACTAAGCAACATGTTTCCACAACATTATTATAACATACTCAGAAGCTACATCACAGACCGACAATTCTACGTAAAATTCAATGACTCCACCTCTAGCCTGCGCAAAATTAGAGCTGGAATTCCTCAAGGCAGCGTACTTGGACCTATTCTCTATACGCTATACACATCAGACATTCCGACTCCTAAAAATGACAATGCGTTGTTAGCCACGTTTGCAGACGACACCATTCTGCTATACGCCCATGAAAACGTTTCTACTGCAACCAACAAACTGCAAAATGCTATCGACTCAACAGTAAATTGGTTTAAAGAATGGAACATAAAAATAAACGAGCAAAAGACGCAGCAAATAATATACACGACCAAAAGAATCTATCCAAAAATGCACATAAAAATAAATAGCACAGAAACACCCATAGACAACGTGGCAAAATATTTAGGCCTCCACATAGACAGCAAGCTAAATTGGAAGCAACTCATAATTAAAAAAAGAGATCAAATAAACATAAATTACAAACAACTTTACTGGCTGCTCAACCGTCATTCTAAGTTATCAACATATAACAAAATAATGATTTATAAAGCAATGATAAAACCAATATGGACTTATGGACTCCAACTATGGGGGACTGCCAAAAAGAGCAATTTAGCTATAATTCAGCGCCAACAAACAAAGATACTGCGTGAAATTGTTAACGCTCCATGGTATGTTTCTAATACGGATATCCATCGTGACCTTAATGTACCAACAATCGACCAGCAAATTCAAACAACTAGTCGAAGGCACCAATCGGCAATCGAGGTCCACTGTAACAGTGCAATAAACACTCTACCAACGCTCGAGCTAACCTTACCCAGAAGGCTGCAAAGACGACGCCTAATAGACTTAATATAAAAACAATAAACACTGACGAAATACAATTAAAAAAGGACACCCTAGCTGTTGGTGGGGAACGATGCAGTATCTTGCGAGAGCGGGGAAGCTGTGTGTAGTACCTGCCTGCAGCAAAGGTGCCCCCATTAATTTATTCATTCAAAAAAGTAACAGACATATGTAATTGCCATATGACTTAGTAGTACCCCTCCCTTCACCTTTAAAACTGTATGCTAGTCGAATGTAACATAAGACAAAATACTTTAACTATTGGGAAAATAAAAAAAAAAAAAAAAAAAATAATTGCTTACTAAAACTTTTATTTTGCTAAAGTAACTTTGTGCTTTCAAGTTTTGTAAGCAAGCTTTTATCAGCTGTTTTCAAGTTGCCCTACACGTAATTGAGAATTTCACGGAATTCTTGTACGTTCTTTTGCACTTGCAGTTTTAATTGCTTTTTAATTATCCCATTTTACATTATTTGTTTTTTATTTCACACTTCAAATAATCCTATTTTTTTATTTTAAAATGGCCTGTTGCAATAATAAATGTAAGAAATCTCTTGAAGAAAATGCAGTGACCATGGCCTGTTGGTTGTACGATAATCTGGCTCATGTCGGTTGTGCCGATCTTAATGGTAGAATAGCTAATTACCAAAAACATTGGTCTGCGGTGGTCTTGTCCAAATTGTCGTTCTTCGGAAATAAATTTTTCAAAATTTATTTCGAGATCCGGTAATGCCTTTTCTTATTTGGTTAAGGACTATAAGTCTTAAGTTTCTAAACTTGAAACTTATGAAAAGTCCTTAGAGGAGTACAAATGTGTCGACTTGTCTCCTTAAAGGATGAAGGCCAAATCTTCCAACAAAAATATGCCTATAATTACAATAAATGAGGAAAAAATCTCTAAGAATCCTAATTGCATTAGCAATGCAGATAGTGCATAGGGGTTTTCTACACCCTTGGTTGAACCACTAGTAGTCGATAGTATCGTTCTACCAAGTTTTTTTCCTTGAAATAGCGTTGATAATGCTATTTAACCAAATTCTGTCATCTTAAAAAGTGATCCCCGTAAACCTAAACAGTTTGTTGTGATCCCCCCAATTAAAGCTGTCTTTATATCTCGGCTAGCTGCTTACTCTTCATAAATTGATGTAAATCATTACATTACTTCTAAAGTTCCGTTGATAACCAATATAAGTATAAAGAAATTCAAATTTACACACAAAAGGACGATATCATCTTTTAAAATTATTGTTCCTGTTGATCATCTTCAAAAACTGCTTAAATACGACTTTTGGCCAAGTATTTGTATTGTTCATGAATACAACTGCAAAGATCGGAAAAAGGCACCGATGGCTTATTTCATAGCACTGACTATTTATTGGTCATGAGAGATTTTAATCTCCCTCTATTATCGTGGTCACCTTCTGATCTACCAAATGGTCTTGTACCTGCAGATTCGTGTTCATTTATTAATTAAATTCTTGACAATTAACTCGAACAAATTAACTTTATATGGAATTCTAAAAATCGTATGCTAGACCTGGTTTTAACTGATTGTCCCACTTATGTTTTTTTTTTTTTTTTTTTCGCAGACTTTGTGGTAGCGCACTACCAAGCAAGAGGACATACGAAACCAGACCTAGTGTCTGTTCCACAGCTACGACCAAATGGTCAACTGCTGTTTCTTTAAGTAGTTCCAGTCCGTTATCTGCCTCTGAAGATAATTATCACCCCACACTTCAGCTGGAGTATCATTTAAAGTCTCCCTCCCTTTGTCGACCCACTGATAAAGTTGTCGAAACTTTTTGTTTAAAAAAAACTAATTTTGATAGGTTGTGTCTATTGCTTTGAAACACAGATTTTTCAGTTATGAGTTCCATGGGTGATATTGAACAGGCTGTCCAGTTTTTTAATATGACTTTATACAAATATTTCAATAAATGTATACCGAAACTCAGAGTTATCAACAGTTAGATCGGCAACCGAATCAGCTTTCCAAATGGTGTAATGATAATTTCCTTTTCCTAAATTGTGGAAAATGTAAAGTAATGTCTTTTAATCGTAGAAAACCCTTGTTATATACCTACTCTTTAAATGGTTCTACTTTAACACGTGTTTACGAATTTAACGAAATTGGGTTTTTTTATGAGCCCGAAACTCAACTTTAGTTCTCACATTCTCATGACTACTAATAAAGCTAAAGGTGTTCTTGGCTTTATTAAGAGATGAGCTAAAGAATTTAATGATCTTTATACCACCAAGCAGCTTCTTTGATTCGTCCGATTTTAGAATATGCTTCATGTATTTGAAATTCCTTAGTCACAACATATTCTGAGCGTATTAAATCTGTTAAAAAATACCTACCTTAGCTAGTCGGAGGTCCGTGTTGGGAATTGATTTTCTTCATAACCCGATAAACGGTAACGTTCATTCGCCTTGCGAAAATTAATTTTAACGAGCCCTCGCGTACAACTAGATATTATTTACCTATTAGACTAAACACTGCACGATCATCTTTCTTACTGCATGATCCCTTTTATGTTATGTGTTTGGCTTAAAACTCTATCGTATATTTTCTAACATAGCTTCTCTTCACACTTCGAAATATATTCTTATTCGTAGATTTAATGAAATAATAAACAATTAGAATTTTATTTCAATTTTTACTTTTGTTTATATTTGTCTTAGCTTTAATTTAGTTTTATAATTTTATTAATTAGTTTTTGTAATCTTCTAAGTCGTAGCTGTAAAACAGACACTAGGTCTGGTTTCGTAAGTTCTCTCGCTTGGTAGTGAGCCCAACGTCTGCGAAAAAAAAAAAAAAATAAAAAAAAGTAACCCTCATAGGGAATTTGAACTACATAGCGCCAAGCACCTTGATAATTCTTGGCAAATACAGGCGTCGCGTATTCTACCTTTGCGGGGCACGGCGTTGGTGGACCTTCATATCGTGTGGGACCAATCTCTTCACGTCGTTCCGCTGTTTGCGCTGCACTGTTGACGGCAGACGTGGTGACGTCTTGTATGGCGCGATAAAGTGTACAAAAGCTGTTTTTTTGGGAAAATTCAAGGAATTACATTGATTTTTGAAGATTCGCTATTGAAATTTACTTACACTCCACCTCCATTGCAGAATTTGCGTGGCTTGCGAAGTAGTGAAAATCGAGTGCTTCTGGTTTCGATTGATGCAACTTGCCATCTAGACTTCGCTTGACGCGTGCCGCATAATGACGGTCGATATTGTTGTTGTCCAATTTTTCAACAGGCTCGTCGCGTATGATCTGTGTCACCTTAGGCAACGTATCGTCCGCTTTAAGCACGGGTAGAGTCATTGAGAGGAATTTCAATGTCTGATTGCGTATCAATTCGCTGCAAAGTATGTAAAGGGGTTATGACACTTCTTTTACTATTCTCTGTTCATTACACTCACAATGGATACGGTTCGCCCAACACATTCTGCATCAATGGATTCTTTGTGTATTTGCCCCTTGTTTAGATCCCCGCAAATATTGTGCACCGACACTGTAGACTTCCTATTGACAGCAAAGTTGTGACAATCCACATTGACGAAGGTATAGGGTGGTGGTCGCACCTTAATAATAAAAATTTCGTTTAATAAATTCATCAAGTAAAATATACGAACTTTGTTTCTGCGATTTAATGACTTAGATGTTTTACTGATTCCTTACTTCACTTCCTTACATTTTTTAAGACTACAAAAATCGCAAAAGGTTTTCTTAACTTAAGGGAATTTTTCTGAATGAACAATATGTCGAGAATATTGTGTACAAATTTTAAGACAATCCGACTAAAACTAACGAAGTTAAAGCGTTTTAAACGACTGGCCGTGATACCTGAGCTGAACGTATAAAAAATTTTAAATCGATTTTCCCGAAAACGTTATTTTTGAAGTCCGTGACCATTAGAACTCAAAATCTACTGAACCGATCCTTTTGAAAATTTTAACATTACTTCTTCAAATAAGCCACCAGGTACTCAGGAAGAGTTTTTGTTCTTTTTTATTTATTTCTATTTTTTAATAAAAAATTAACCGTTATTTTTTTAGCTAAAAAGATAAAAATAAGTGAACAACACTTAAAAGTGCAGCAAAAAATAGAAAAAAAAAAAAAACTCTTTCTGAATACCTCGAGAAATACATCACCTTTAAAATGCATAAACATTTTTTTGTTTCACATGATCCGGTAACGAGTTATAATGTTCATCACAAAACCACTATTTTTCCCCCCCTCTGGAGATTCACAATCACCGACTTATTTATAAATATTTTTCTTTGAAAACTTTTTCTGACATACTTCAAAAGTTATGTAATAATATGAAATTAAATTTAATAAAGTAATATTACTCAATATGCTATTTTTCGCCTTTAAAACCTGTATGTGCAGTCTGTCTCAGACGAGTTGGCACATCGAAAAATGTCCATTTTTCAGAACATACATTTTTTTATTGATTATAATTATTTACAGTATTTAAAAACTAATTTAAATAAGCGCAATTTCGATGCATAACCAAGAAAAACAACAACAAAAACAAAAATTACTCAATTTTTTCGCTGTCATAAACGTGTTGGAACAACTTCTCTTTCATTCCTTTTTGCACCATCCCAACGATGAACAGTACATTTCCCGTTAAGCATGCTTTGTGCTTTTCATTAAATTTTTCAATAAGTTGCTTGTCAATTTTGCCTTTGTACGCACCATAAAGTGGTTTAGTTTGATTTAAAAGATATGGCAGTCTCTATGGTACTGGTTCATACTGCGCAGATCAACGACAGGATGAATCGTCTGACGTTCACAACAAACATCAAGACAAGGAATGATCTTTTCCTACGGGAAAAGAAAAACAGCAGAAAATTACACGAGTGTGAATGTCAAAATGCCCAAAATATTACAGATATCGAAATGCTACAATTGTGGTAAGACGTAACTTAAGGAAGCAGAGTGTTGCACAAGAATGTCTAAGGAAACTTAACCAACAAGGACCTATCAATCTCTCACCAACTTAACATCGAGAAGGGTCCAATACTTACTACAAGTGTGGAGAACTGGGAGACATTGCAGCGGCTTGTACCAAGAACAGCGCAACATTGAAGATGAACAACATCGGTGAGAAGCGTGTAGATGCCTATACGACAAATGAGCTGAACGAAGTATCATTTCAATCCGGCGAACCCTTTTAATTTTATTATGATTTTAGTGCTGAATATTCATTAATGAAAGAAACAATGTGCGCTAGATTTTCATGGAAAAGGGTTTGTTATGTTGAAATGTTGAGACGTATAGGAAAGAATCTAGTTTGTTGTACATTACAGATTCTTTCAATTATTCGAACAGGTGAATACACCCTAGAAGCCTTGTTGTTAATGATGGTTACCAAAACAAGGGACCAAGCTTTTGAAAGGTTTCACATAGTGCCAGAAATAATATCATAAGCTAGTTTTTCGTTTATCATTACAAAATGTTAATTCTTCAAAAAAAAAGTCGAATACTTTAGATATGAAGCGGGTGAGATTTGACGAAATCCATGAAAAATCGCAGAGTTACTAAGGTTTCCTCCCTAGAGTCTTGTACTCAATTAAGATAATTTATTAATTTTTATTTATTTATTATTATACAAACTAGTGTTGACTATCTGTGACACAAACTTGCCAATAGAATTACATACTGATGCAAGGTTTGAACGGATACGACACAATTTTACTAAATAAATAATAAATCTCACGTAATAGAGTATTACAGTAAAAGAAAATCGCCAGCCGAATCAAGATACCAATCGTACGAGTTGGAAACATTGGCTGTTTTCAATGCAGTAAAATATTTCCGGTATTATTAGCAAGGTCGCAATATTTGAAATGTTTACAGATTGCGACTCATTAAAGGTTAGTTTTACTAAAATCGATTTAATGCCACGAGTCCATTGTTAGTGGGCTTATTTTAAGTCGATTATGTATTATATTAAATTCAGTCGATTTCTTTTCTCGTAATAATTTGCCAACGGAAAGTAAAGTAATCAGTGTCGAAAAACAAATTCATTTAACTGAGACTCTTGTTCCGAGACTAAAGGGTCTTTTTTCACGCAGTCTCAAAAAAGTATAGCCTCTGAGAAAGTCTCAAATTGTAGACAAATCGTATTCTCCCACAAGCGATCTCTGCATTAGAATTTTAGTGTTGAAAAAAAGCTTTTTTTTATGTTAAAGGACTGTAAGTATTTGAATTTTATTCATAATTTACTGAATATATAAATGCTTTTTATTTCTTTTTTTTTTCTGGGCAAAATCAATTTGAACACACAACAGCAACAACTGCACTAGTTGTTGGCCTTCTGCAAACAAAATTCGATGTTACAAGTCGGAAAAAATAACCTGTAGGCGCCACAAGCTTTTCAAAATCTTTGGGAGTAATTGGCTCAAGATTTGAATGGTCCAACACGCGCAGCAGCAAAGTGGAAGTAGGTAATTAATTAAAATATTGTTGTTTTTTCTCATTAAAATAAAATAAATTGTGCGTTTTAAAGCCTATCACATTAGAAAAATACTTTGTGTTCTCGTGGATGCTCTAGTCCAGCAATAGAAAGTTCAAGTCGTGCAATACGAGGTCCAAATGCGGCAAAACGAGTTGGTTTTGGCCTCTAATACTACCTTGCAGCGAACGTTGAAGAAGATGGCCAACTCGATAACCGCATTAACATAGGCTTAAAAAAAAAAAAAAACAAATGACAACTAAAATATTTTGTTATTTTAAATAATAACATTTGTATTTTTTATATCTGTTTCTGTTTGGCTTATAGTTTCATTTTAAGAAGAAATACAATTCTTACAATCACGTCTTTCTTTAAAATTGTAATTTTGTTTGCACAATTCCGTGCACAAAGTCGAAAACCTTTCTTGAGACTCGCTTGCCTGCTTTTACTTTCAATACAAGAATTGAGGCTAACGCATCTATTCTGATGCAGACGCAAAAAGTCATAGTGTTGAAAAAATCATGATTGTCTCTTTTCGACTATTTATTATTTTATTATTATTTATTCCGGCTTCTGCTCGTCGCCAATTGGTTCTGATTTTCTTGCTTACCTCTACGTAATTTACCTCGTGCTAATAATAAATAATCCTTGTATTTTCGCATGAGATTGCCATAATGTGATAATTTTTAAATGGCCCCTTTTCATTATGTCGAATGGACTAGTTACATTGTGCTCATTCCCGGCACAAAACCGCACGCAACATTTTTAATCATGCATTATTATCAATGTAATGTGCACAATAAAGAAACAGCAAAAACAATTCGATAAACCTTCAAAATTCATTTCGGGTGCGCGTAGGCATCCATACATATATTAAAAAAAAAATACAACTTAACCTAACAATAATCATCAAAAAAATATGCACGAAAAAAATTATGAATACAAAAAAAATTTTCTAAACACAAAATTCGTTGCACTTATAAGCAAAATGAATATTAAAAGAAAAACACAAGAAAATTATAAATGATGATTAAAAAATTATACAACAAAAAAATGATCGTTGTTCTTAAAGGTTAAACACATAATTTAACTTGCAAAGCGAAAATGAATATTTAATAATAAAAGGCTTCATATATACTTTTAGGGCTAAAAAAAACTCTTGTTGCTTAAAACACAAAAAAATACTTTGTGACGCATAAATGCTATTCTTAAATCAGACTAAACGCCTTACTTTGCACATTTTTCATTTTTTTTTTTTTTGTTTTTCTTTTTCTTTTTTAATATTTAGCATTTTCTCTTAATACTTTGTTTCTATTTGATGTGGTAACATCTATAGCGGCGGTAGAGTGAATTTGAAAATTAATGCAAAATCGCATAAACAATTTTATCGCATTAATAGTTTTATCGCGTCAACAATTTTATCGCACCATCAATTTTATCGCGTCGACCATTATATGTAAACAAAGCAATCTCGCGAGTGAATATACAATTTACGCATACTATGATAGCGCACGTTTTCTTGCTTATAGGTGTTTCATGTGTAGTTGTTGTACAACAAAATGTTGATGTACTTCTTTTAAACGAATCATTTCAAACTAATAAAAACGTTACCACATCTCCCGTGTGTTCGGATACAAAGTGGTTTTTTTTTCTTTGACGTGACTCGAGAGATTCTCTTACACAAAAAAAATTTTATTACTAGCAATGACGATTTTTTTCATTTTACACGAGAGGCGAAAGGATACTCTGCTATTATTTCATTTCTTTTTTTTCAGCTTGTCTTGTGTGATTACCTTTTTTTTTATTTATACACAAAACTTGATTATTTGCTCTTACCGTTTTTTCCATCTTTTTTTTCTAAACGCTTTCTTGCACACTTTAGTGCCGCTTTGTTTATGATTAATTCGATTTATGACATTTATTATACCCTGTAACAAAATATGGTAAAGAGTATATTAAAGTTGTGCAAATGTATGTAACGGTCAGAAAGAGGCGTGGGAGACCCCACAAAGTATATATATTCTTGATCAGCATCGAAAGGCGAGTCGATAAAGCCATGTCCCTCTCTCTGTCTGTCCGTCTGTCCGTCCGTCTGTATGAACAAACGGATCTTCTAATGTCTAATTACTTATCACAATATTATATATATATATCGGTTTACTATATCATATAGCTGTCATAGGAACGATCGGCCTAAAAACAACATTTACTGAGAAAAACTATTTTGGTTATTAAGATATCGTTACCAAATTTTGGGTTTCATTATTTAGAATAATATCCAATCATATTCCTGAATATGATAAATATCGGTTTAATATAACATATAGCTGCCATACGAACGATCGGCCGAAAAACAACATTTACTCAGAAAAACTTTTTTGTTTATTAAGATATCGTTACCAAATTTTAGATTTGATGATTCCAAGTAGTATCCAAATATATTCTTGAATATTATAAATATCGGTTTACAATAACATATAGCTGCCATAGGAACAATCGGCGAAAAAATTGCTTTTACTAATAGCCATTTTTTTTTTGATATATCCTTGCTTAATGAATAAAAAATATTGAAAAAAATATATATTCAGTTTTGGATTGGGTACAGGGTTTCCTATAGTCGGCTACGCCCGACTATATCCCTGGCTTTCTAGCTTTTTTTTTTTATTTATGCGCCATAACAAAACTTGCGCGTGTCAACGCCACTTAAACAGCCTCTAATATTTAAGTTTCGCGCATTCCGTATCCGAGCAGCCGTTTTCCTAATGCTCCGATTGCCTGGCCGTCGGCAAAACTCCTCGAATGTCCTCGGTGCCGGTTGGCCACTGCGTCCGCTTCTCCGCATATGCAGCCTGTTTGAATAGCTCGTGGTGACGGTAAGACCAAGTGTATTGCAATCCGCTGCTGGTGGTGGTAATACCGCTGGATATCTCCAAACGCTCTTCGTAGCAAAATAAGATTGTAGGCTAGCAAAGAAAAAATTATTTTTTGATAGAATTCGATTTTATTATTAAATAAAGTTCCCTTTGAGAAGAGTGGAGTGTGAGCTTTCAACTGAGTCGGTCGATACGAGGTGCCCTCCGCGTTTTTCTGAAATTATAGAGTTTTAATTGCCGAACTCGAGTGCTAACCACAATACCTAGGGGCGCGGTGCGTTAAAGTGCGAAGACTTAAATGCCTACCGCAATAAACAAAAAGCATTTGTAATTATTGTGATATTCCTGGTCGCGTTATCGTGAATTGAAATATATTGGGATTGTTGTTGTTTACCATCGGCTCCTAAAGCTCAGCTGGCAGACCAGTGAAAACAAAACAAAACATAGTTATCCCTGTCGCACATCATAATCCATCACAAGTGATCACCAACATAACAAGTACTTTCCTGCATACCTGGCAGCACTTGCTGGGCTAAGTGCTAAGTGTGCTAGTGAGTTATTTATCAGAGCCCCTAAAAGAGTACATCAACGCCTGTGACTGTTAACTTCCTTTTATATATAAGAATAATAATAAATATAAATATGCCAAACGTTGCTCGTTCACCCCCGAAGAAGACGCAGAACATAGATACGCTGACGGCGAAAAGGAGGTTAAGTGCACTTTCACCGGAGTAACCGAAGGCGGACGCCATGGGCGAAGTTGGAAAACTTTCAGTAAATGAGTTTATAAGGTTGATGCAGAGCTCTATTGCACCGACGATGGATGACAAAACAAAGAATTTGGCCTCGAAGGATGATATAAAGCAGATAACGATACATATGGCTACATACATACATATGCCATACAACAATATGGCGGAATTCAAAACAAAAAATGTAGAGCTGAGGCAGAGAATCGCGACACTATAGCAGGAAAATAAGAAAATGGCGGCCAACATAACGATGATAGAGATTGAACAGAAAAGGAAAAGCCTAATATTTAATGGACTGGATGTGCCTAATTCTCAAGCTGAATCAGTACGGAGTCTCTGTAAAAACAAGTTGAAAATAGAAGCGCACTTCGAAATTGAATCGGTTCGCAGACTATACGGGGACCAGCGGCAGATGACACTTGTAGCAGATCTAAAAGACGACAATATGGTCCATACAATACTAAAAACCACGAGATACCTTGCGGGAACGGATATCGCGGTTGAAAAGAATCTATCGACAAATGCGTTGGCAACCAGACAGGAGCAAGAGAGACGATAGCGATACTATACGGCAACGACATGGCTACCAAATTCGATGTATCCCTAGATACACAAATAGCAAAATTTAGCCCATAAAACTTATAAAAGAAACACATTACAGAAATAATAGATAATCTTACAGTAATAATCGATAATAATAGCTTTAAGTTATCATTATTAGCATATAACATAACTGGCCTGACAATTAAACAATTGTTCAGCAAATTCTTCGAGTATGTTCAAGCGCACGATATATTTATGCTAGCCGAGACTTTTGTGGAGGAAAATACCATAGGCTACTTTGAAAAGTTCTTCAACAAACACGATTTGCAATGGATTCCATCAGTCAGTAAATCAACGAAAGGGCGTGTAAGTGGAGGACAGCTGTATGGAATGGGCAAAAACTTACGCCGTTCACTCAAGTAGAGCTTCGTCAAAAGAAAGACAGTGATGACAATTGAACTTTACTAGGAACAGGAAACGCTCTGTATCTCTCCGACGTACCAAAACTGTAGCAATTGGGGAAATAACTTCGTATACCTCTATGACGGTATGTTGGAGGAAGTTCCGGAAAATGTAATGGTAATAGGAGAGTTGAACGCGCGAATTGGCGCAAATCAGGCCACGACCGACGATGCAGTACTAACTACGACAGCGAACATACCAAGGGAATCCAAAGACGAGGTGATGGATGCAAATGGAAAAAACTTGATAGAAATATCCCAAACACGGTACTCAATGGCAGAACCAGGGGAGACAAATATGGAAACTATACGTTTGTGAGGGGGCAAGCATGCTCCACTATCGACAACTGCGCAAGCAGCGGAAAATGGATCGAGATAACAGATGACCTGACGATTGAGTCAGAAATCTACTCTGACCACATGCCACTTGTGGTCACGGCTAACTTCAGGATGACAATACAGTGACCGAACGGCAATAGGCAGCTACTCCCAAAGCTAAAATTAGATGTCAGGCAAGCCCCGAGGTATAAGAGGAAGATGGATCAGTTTCTAGATAAGAACAGTGTAAAGAGCAAGCAACACTTGGCGTAAGTAGCCGAAATACAGGAATAGCCAAACAACCATGCTTTGATGCAGAGTGTAAAAATATGCGTCTGAGGTCATATGATGCATTAAAGAAATTGAGACAGAATTACAAGGTAGAAAATAGGCAAACTTATCAAGTAATGAACCGGCAGCTTAAGAACCTGTGCCAGCAAAAACAATTACGACACTATAGAAGAATGGAACACGAGATTGGGCAATAGCTAGAAAATTAAGAGGGCAGTCAAATAATAAAATAATAAAAGCCGACTCGCAAGCATTGACAGAGCATTTTAAGAGCCTGCTACTGGAAAACCACCTAGCAACCAGAGTATGTTACGCACTGCCGAAGATTGATGACGCCAAGCTGGATGCGCCTATATACAGGTGGAAGTACAGGTCGCGATTAAACAAAGCAAGTCGAACATAGCGCCAGGTGCGGACTGTATACATATACGAAAAAGGGCAAGCGCCGACGAGCTTCCTAGAAAACGTATTACATCCTATTTATAACTAGAAAGGCAGGGCTATAGTCGGGCGTAACCGACTATAGAAAACCCTGTACCCAATCCAAAAGGAAAAAAAAAATTTTATTTAGTAAAAGCCATTTTTCGGCTGATCGTTCCTATGGCAGCTATGTGTTATACCGAACCGATATTTATCATATTCAGGGGTACGATTGGATATTACCTAAAATTATCAAATCCAAAATATTGCAACGATATCTCAATAAACAAAAAATTTTTTTTCAGTAAATGTTGTTTTTCGGCCGATCGTTCCTATGGCAGCTATATGTTATAAGATGAATATCGAAAAAAAAAATAAACTTGTTATGCCTATGTATTGGGTGAGTCTGCGTGCAAATTTTGGTGGTTGTAGGTCTTACCATTTCCGAGATCCGTGCGTTCATACAGACAGACAGACAGAAAGACAGACAGACGGACATAGCTAGATAGACTCGTCTTTCGATGCTGATCAAGAATATATATACTTTGTGGGGTCTGCCACGCCTCCTTCTGCCCGTTACATACATTTGCACAACTTTAATATACCCTTTACCATTTTTTGGTACAGGGTATTAAAAGGCAATCCCAACGAAAACCTATCCGACTGGTGCCAGACGAATATGGTCGTAAAACAAGGCTGTAGATTGATCCCACTATTGATCTCGTTGTTCGTTAACGACATTGTGGATATATTACCAAGCGGAGTCATATTCGCGGACCAAAAGATAAAAATGCTTATGTACGCAGATGATATGGTGATCCTAGCTGACAGCCCGAAAATGATGCAAGATATGATAGATAAGATGTACGCGTACTGCAAAATAAGGAATCTAAAAATAAATTGCAGATAAATCAAAAATAATGATAGTGAAAAACAGTATAAGAAGAATGGCCGCGGAAGACAAATGGAACCTGAACAATGAGCCTATCGAAGTGGTCAAGGAGTTTAAATATCTAGGAGTCACCCTCACA
>JBAMBQ010004422.1:0-16134 GCA_037044495.1 Stegana nigrithorax | reverse complement strand
GCCACCTCTTCTTGACACGTCGGTGTTGCCCTCAACTCTGGCCACATTCCCATCACCATTTCCGTCCATAAAAACCTAGACTTTGTCACGGTTGACAGGCGCTTGTTTGTCAACTACGACAAGGCCGACTAGGTCAACTTCACGCCCCACGCCGATGGACTTATCGACGATCTTCCCACCAAATCTTCTACTTCTGCTAGTGACAGGGCTTTTAAAGCCATCATTGTTCGTGCTGCCAAACGCTATATACCACACGGACGCATCAACAGAATCAGACCTGGCTTCCCGGCTGAGGCCTCGCGTTTGGCTACTAAGCGGGATCGCCTCAGGGCCCAAGATCCGGCGCATCCCCAACTGCAACCCCTATCTACCCAACTCAGCAAACTAGTGATCGAGTACAGGCGTAAGAATTGGCGGAAGCACCTTTAGGACTGTGACAATGGTTCCAAAAAGGCCGTCAAATCACGGACCCCTCCACGATCGCTGTTGGATTCGCGAAACAATTTGTTGAGCGACCTCCCAGCGTTGCCCACCACAAAGGATCCGTTAAAAGATATATTCGTTCGCTGGCTCCCTCCCATCTTATCCCCACATTTTCTCCCGATAATGCCGCCCGGGTCATTAGGGAGGCCAAACCCTCCAAGGCCACTGGCCCGGATGGCATCTCTATGATCCTACTAAAACACGTTGGACCCATAGACATTGAATACCTAACAACACTACTCAACCAATGCCTAACTGGCCTCGACGTACCAGACATATGGAAGAAAGGCAAAGTCATTCCCGTTCCCAAGTCTGGTGAACCGGTCAGTGAAGGGTCCTCCAAATGGGTCGACCCATTACCCTCCTATACCCTACATCAAACTACTGGAAGCCCTCATCTTTCCCCTTCTTAAAGACCACCTTTCCCTTGCCGACTATCAGCACGGATTTCACCAGGGCCGCAGCACTACCACTGCACATTGCGAGATCACATCCCTTATCTCGGAATGACTTAATGTTAAAAGGCCACACCTACGTTTCATCGAAATCCTTCGACACGGTGGATCATGTCATTCTCCTCCGAGACATACATGACACCACCCTCTCCAACACCCTGAAGCGGTGGTTGTCCTTTGTGGAATCTGTAAACAGGGAGTGCCCCAAGGAAATGTCCTGTCCCCCTACTCTTCAATTGCTACGTCTCTAAACTCCCACCCTTTCCTCCTGAGGTTAGTCTTATATCCTATGCGGATGATGGCTCGATCCTGTCCACAGGGCTGGATATCGGGCTAGTCACCGATAGGACAAACGGCTACGCCACTTCTCTATCCATTTTTCTGTCATCCCGGAACCTCATACTGCAGCCTGATAAGTCATCGGCTACCCTCTTCACCACCTGATGTAATGAGCTTTTGCTGTTTTTTGAAATACAGGTGCAGGGTCAAACCCCTCCTACTGTCCCTCATCCCGACATCCTGGGGACCCACTCTAACAGCACCTTTCGTTTTGCGAACCATGCCACGGTAACGGCTAGCAAGATGAAGGGAAGAAACAGGATTCTGAAGGCTCTATCAGGCTCCATCTGGAGTAAGGATAAGGAGAACTCTCCTTATGTACTTATAAGGCTATAGGACGCACCCTTGCGGACAATGGAGCTCCCTTGTGTTGTTCAAACATCAACAAAACACAATGGAACAACCTGCAAAGAGTTCAGAATTCTTCCCTCAGAGTGATGACTAGTTGCTATACTTTGGCACACGAAGACCACCTGCATACTGAAACAAAAGTCCTCCCTGTCCGGAATCATTTCCACCTCATCACCAAACAGGTCGTTTTGTCTTCCAATCTTCCTTCCCACCCTAACCACCACCTCTTGAACCTTTCCCCCTCCTTCGTGGTGACTTTCGCTCCTACAGCGCTGACATCTAGCACCTCTCCTCCAACCCTGACAAAATCATAAAAAGTCATAAAAAGTCATAGTGTTGAAAAAATCATAAATGCCTCTTTACGACTTCTGATGAGAAATAGAAATTCTCGATGGAGAATTCTTTTCATGATTTTTATCATGATTACCAACGATTTTTACGACGACCTAAATAGCAGGTAGTAAGCAAATCATAAGCAAGTTTTTTTACTTTGTGCGGGGAATTTTGCGAATAAAATTTTAAATGACACACTTCCGATTGCGAGGAATCCGATTGTGGTGGAAGCTAATAATAACAAAAATTTTGTATTCATATAATTTTATAATAATGTGCACACTTACCTCAAATCCAAAATTGGGACATGAAATGCCATCCAATGCAGCACCGTCAAATATTTGGATGGCCTGCTGCTCGAAATCGTTGATGTTTGCTGGCGGTGGCTCTCCAACATTCAATCTCATTTGCACCACTGCTTTTCGTGCTCGAGAACGCTCTGAAACACAGTTTTTTTTATGGAAATGCAAACACCCAACAGTATTTCAATAACTTACCTCTTTCCATTTTGCCGCTGATCGTGTTGGGCCTTTCAAGCCATTCAAATCTTGAGCCAATTGATCCCAAAGTTTTTGAATGGACCGTGGCGCCTGCTGGTTGTTTTTTCCGGCTTGTAGCTCGGGATGTTGCTTGCAAAACACCACAAAGTAGTGCAGCTGTTCTTTTTTTGTCCGCACAAATCTATTTTGCATAGAAAAACAGCATTAATAAACCGTATAAATTATAAATAAAGTTCAAATACTTACATTTGCGCGTTTTTTCTTCCATAATTTTTTAGTTAAGAAGAATCATTTTGCAATCACTTTGAAGGATACAGTCGTAAAACACACAAAAGACCCTTATTTTAACACAAAAACTTTCATGCTACGACTGCTTGTATGAGACTTGCTAAAATCGTAATCATCTACGAATATCACTATGAATTCATTATGATTTTGTCAGAATAGATGCGTAAGGCTCTGTCTGGACCAGCTTCACACTGAGACTGTCGACTCGGTTATTCTCTCATATATAGATAACCTGGTCTTAGGTGGCCACCCACCTCCCATATCTGACTTAGAGGTTAGACTCCCCCACCACACACGGGCAACACTGAAGTCGAGAGTCTCCCAGCTCCTAAACTCCTACCTGTCTAGACTGAACCTAGCAATCACTGACGTTTACCCGGCATACTGTTTGGGCCCACATTGCCACTGCCGTTGTTACCTAGAAGAAAAACTACAACAACTGTTTTTGCACTTGGTGACGCTAGGTTGTCTCTCTGAGGAATATTTTGAAAATATCAACCTCAAGTCTAGAACATCAGATTGCTGCTGCTTCCCTTTTGGCATTAGTTGCGCCGATCATCGCAGCCGATCAGCCTAGTACGACATTGACCACAGATCAATGAAAGATACCATCTAACTTAAAATTTGCTGATCCTGAATTTCTACAAGCCCCAGAGAATTGACCTGCTAATCGGAGCCAATCTCTTTTTTGATCTTCTCTGTGTTGGCCAGATAAAATTGGCTGCTGGCCTTCCAATGCTGCACAAAATCCGAGTTCGTTTGCCCCTGAAGCAGAGTGTGAATCTGTTTAGGGTAATTCTTACCGGCAAGCCTATCGCCGGTTCCTTAATTTAGAAAACAAGCTTGAACGTCGACCTCAGCTCAAGGCTCAGTATTCCTCATTTATTCATGAGTATTTGGAATTGAATCACATGTCACCATGTGGATTCAAACTCACATAGTCTGTGCAAGTTCTATTTACCTCACCTACTGCGTCCTAAAAGAAGATAGTCACCACTACCAAGCTGAGAGTGGTCTTTGATGGTTCCGCCAAATCTTCAACGGGATACTCACTGAATGAGCTACTAATGGCCGGACCAACCTTGCAACCAAAACTGTTCAACACATTGCTGCAATTTCGGACATTTCCAATCGCCTTAACCGGCGACATCTGCAAAATGTATCGATGCATCCGAGTTAGTGACCCTGACAACTACCTACAGTGTATTTTATGGCGTGATTCACCGCAACAACCAATTCAAGTTTTTCGACTCGATACCGTCACCTACGGCACAAAACCAGCCTCGTTTCTTTCCGTGCGAACCATGCATCAATTGGCAAATGATGAAAGACTCTCGTTCCCCATCGGCTCTAAGATAGTACTACGTGATTTCTATATTGACGACCTTATCACAGGCTGCAACTCGGCGGCTGAAGCGTAGGAGATCATGCGTCAAACTACTGGCCTTCTCGAAAGGGGGCATTTTAAGCTCAGGAAATGGTGCTCGAATGATCCTGAGGTGCTACAACAGATTCCAAATTCAGAGAAGGAGTTATTCATCAAGTTCGAGGACGGCAACTGATATCACCAAGACGTTCGGTCTTGCGTAAAATTCTACTTCAGATGCCCTGTTGTTTTCTTTCTCACCGATGCAATTTGTTTCAAAGCCACGCAAGCGCTGTGTTTTGTCCACAATAGCACGTCTTTACGACCCCCTTGGTCCGATTTGCCCAGTGATAACAAAGGCTAAAATCTTTCTACAGCAAATCTGGAGAAAAAAACTTGATTGGGATGAGAGCCTACCTGCAACGCTAAATTCATTGTGGCTAAGTTTTTCTGCTGACATAGGTTGTACTCTTGAAACTACAATTAACTCGATTAGCTATTTCTGCCAAGCATACGTTGTTGAAATTCATGGGTTCAGCGATGCCAGCATCGACTCTTACGGAACCTGCATTTTTGTTACATCAATCGCACAAGGCCAGCGTATCTCCCATCTTCTCTGTCGCTATCTTCGAAACGCGCAACTAAAAACCCTTACTTCCAAAGTTTGAGCTGTGTGCTGCTACACTGCTGGTCCAGCTCATTTGCGAAGTCCAGCAAATGAATTTGTTTTGGTGCCCATATTATTGTTGATCAGATTCAACAGTAGTGTTGTCATGTCTAAAAGAAGAACCGTCACGTGTTCAAATCTTCACTTCTAATCGCATTTCTCTCAGTACAATAACTAACTTCTGACATGGAATGGCGTTACGTTCCCACAAGGTGCAATCCTGCTGACATTTTTTAGAGAGGCGCACTGTCCCAGTGAATTGTTGGAATCATCCCTGGGCTCGCGGGCCAGGTTTTCTTGTCGAGGATAAATCTCAATGGCCAGAAACTTGACTCTCAGTAAATCCACTTCCGGAGCTAAAGAAAAAGGTTCTCGTAGGACTGGTCGCGGACGGTTGATCTTACGATGGGCTGTAAATTTATGAATTCGTGGAATCAGCTTAAGCGGGTATTCGCGTACATCTACAAATTTATTCGTCGCATCAGGCATCCCAGTCTCAAAATAGACCATACTGACTTGGGTACACATTTGCTTCTACGTTCGATGCAAATGGCACGTCTATACGATGACTTACCAATGCATTCGTCTTGATCGTCAAGTCAAGCCGTCAAGCTCTATCGCCTCTTTTGCGCATATTGTCGACAATGCTGGACTTTTGCATGTTGGAGAGCGGTTAAAAAATTCTGCTTTGCCATATGAATCTCAACATCCAATAATATTGCCACGACAGCATCCGATAACGCGCGCAATCATTTTGAACTTTCATCGTCGTAATTTACATGTTGGACCTCGCTCGTTACTTGCTTCGATTCGTCTTCAATACTGACCTATCGGTGGACGTAAAGCAATTTCAAGTGCTGTGTGCAAGTGCTATATGTTTCCGGATCAAGTCACTTGCTTTCGAACATATTATGGCGGACCTGCCTGAAGATCGGGTTGAGCGCTTCGTAAACATTCAAGGTGACTGGATTGGACTTCTGTGGACCTTTCTTTCACAAAAGTGAGACTCGAAATAAGGCTCCCGTTAAATGCTACGTGTGCGTTTTCATTTGCTTCTCAACGAAGACTGTGCACCTCGAGCTAGGGCAAGACTTATCAATTTCAGCCTTTCTCAGCGCATTGAGGCGTTTCATACTTACTCGCGGCAAGCCATGCGGATATGGTCTGACAATGCCACGAATTTTGTTGGACCAAAAATGAGTTGGGAAATTTAAAGCGGCTATTCTTAAATGATACTCATCAAGGTGCAGTACATGAATTCTGTCTAGCCGACGGTATAGAATGGCGATTCATCCCTCCCCGCTCTCCACATTTTGGCGGGCTGTGGGAAGCTGCCGTTAAAACTGCAAAGCATCATTTCGTTCGAGCTGTTGGCCCTTCCTTGTTTTCTTTTGATGAACTCCGCACTCTTCGTTTGCCACATCGCAGCCATAATTAACTCACGGCCTTTAGTTCCAATTTCAGAGCACCCAGGTGACATCGATGTCCTGACACCAGCACATTTCCTTGGTACGGCGCCTCTGGTTTTATTTTCAGAGCCTGATATTACAGGGATCAATATCAACCGATTAGACCGCTGGCAGCGCATCACTTACTACCAGCAGATATTTTGGGCGCGTTGGCCTGAAGAGTACCTGACAATTCCGCAACAGCGCAACAAGTGACGCTTCTCAAACGCTGGAATTCAGGTTGGGGACGTTGTTCTGGTAAAAAACGAAAACCTGCCCCTCTGAAGTGGCAACTCGCTCGTGTGGTTGAACTCGTCGTGGGAGATAACAAGATTTCCCGGGTGGCCATACTGAAAATCACCAATGGAATCACCCGCAGAGCAGTGCAGAAGTAGTGATGAGTAGTCTCTTTTTTGGAGTTTTACTTTATATGCGCTGGTATGAAAGGAGACGAATTGTGGAGTTTCAAATTAATCCCCACATCGCATGAAACAAAAATTGTTTTTGGACAGATTCAATACGGTCAGAACATGATATAAGTTGGGGACTTCAAATTTAATTTGTAAACATGTGTTAAAGAAGAACCATTTAAAGAGTAGTTAAATATCGAAAGTTTCCTATGATTAAAAGACGTTTCTTTAAAATTTTCACAAATTTGGTAAGATTTCCTAGGAGTAATGAATGGCAGACACTATTAAAAGCTTTACTAAAGTCTGTGTAAATAACATCTGTTTGTCTACCTAAGGCATAATCACGAGAAACAAAAGCAGTAAACTCTAAGAGATTTATTACAGTAGACCGTTTCTTTGAAAAGCCATGTTGATAGGTACTTAAATTAGGAAAAAAGAATCCTGAAGTTGATCAGTAATTATGTGTTCCAGGAGTTTTGGTATTGCGCATAGTTAAGCAATACCTCGATAATAAGATACATCGATTTTATTCCCTTGTTTATACAGTGAAAAAATGAAAGATTCCCTCCACACCGACGGGACCGATGAAGTCTCAAGCGAGAGATTAAATAACTTATATAAGGGAAAAACTAATGTGTCTGCACAGTACCTTAATACACAACTTGGAATATTATCAGGGCCAGCAGAAATCGATGGTTTGATAAAACTTAAATAAGAGCCGAGTAGGCTAAGAATTATCTGCACTTAAACTGGGTATAGAGTTTCGCGAGCTACAGCTAAAGTTACTTTGAAAAAAAATTGCAAAAAGGTTTGGAATGTCGTGATTATTGAAACCTTCAACATTATCGAGTTTCATTTTAGATGGAAAAGTATTTCACTAACGTTTAGAATTAATGATATTAAAACTACGGTGGCCTATCTAACTGTTGAATAACTCTGAGTTTTGGTATACATTTATTGAAATGTTTGTATAAAATCGTATTAAAAAACTGGACTGCCTGTTCCACCCATAGAATTCATAACTGACCAATCTGTAGTTGAAACTAAAAGACAACCTATCAAAATCAGTTTTTTTTTTAAACTAAAAGTTTTGACGACTTTTTCAGTGGGGTGCAAGGGTAGATAACGGACTGGACCTACTTAATGAAACATTGGAGGTACAATCAGTAAAAACCAGGTCTAGCATACGATTTTTAGAATTATATTTATAGAATTATAAAGTTTATTTGTTCAAGAGAATTGTCAAGAATTAAATCAATAAATGAACACGAAGCTGCGTGTACAAATGAACACGAAGCTGCGAGTATAAGACCATTTCATAGATCAGAATAAATAGTCATAGTTAGTGCTATGAAGAAGGGAACGATAGGTTTTTATTAAGTCTGCATGAACTAAGTAAACTGTCTCAACAGAAGAAGGCGGAATATAAGAACAAGTAACAAATAAATTGGAGTTACCAAGTGATATTTTAACACAGAGAAACTCTATGTCGTCAGGACCCTGAATACCCACTAAATCAGCACAGAGGGACAATTTAACTGAGACAAGAATACCACCACTTTATCTAACAAACCTATATTTTCTAAAAGTCATAAAGTTGCTATTTAGAACTTCAGAACTTGAAATCTCAGGCCGGAGAGGCAAACTTTCAACGAAAACTATAATATCGGCATCAAAAGAAAAACTATCAAGTTATAACTGCTGAAGCTTCGAGTTAAGACCTCTAAAATTTTGGAAAACAAGAAACAGAGTAGACGGCAGAGAAAAATTTACTTGCTTTGTTTTTCCGCCTTTTTTTCGTTTTTTTTGCTTTGAAACGACTTTAGAATCAACATTATCAGACATGAACAATACAATTACTTGGCCAAAAGTCTGGTTTAAGCAATTTTTGAAGGTGACCAATAGGAACAATAATTTTAAAAGATTATATCGCCCTTTTGTGAGTAAATTTGAATTTCTTTATAATAATATCGATTATCAACGGAACTTTAGAAGTAATGTAATATTTTACAACAATTTCTCTAGTGTCAGCAGCTAGCGGAGATATAAAGACAGCTTTAGTTGGGAGGATCACAACTAACTGTTTAGGTTCAAGGGAAACGCTATTTAAATTGACAGAATTTGGTTGAACATTATCAACACCATATAAAGGAACATAACTTGGTAGAACAATACTATCAACTACTAGTGGCTGAGCCAAGGATGTAGAAAACACCTGTGCACTGAACTGAATTGCCAATGTAATGTTTTTGTCCTCATTTATTGCAATTAAGGGCAGATTTTTGCTGGAATATTTAGTCTTCTTCCTTTTAGGAGACAAGTCGACATATTTATACTCTTCTAGGGACTTTTCATAAGTTTCAAGTTTTTAACCTAAAGACTTATAATCTTTAACCAAATTAGAAAAGGCAATACGGGATTTTGAAATAAATTTCGAGAAATTTATTTCCGTAGAGCGACAATTCGGACACGACCACCGCAGACCAATGTTTTTGGTAATCATATCGGCTATTCTACCATTGACATCAGCACAAACGACATGAGCGAGATTATCGCGCAACCAACAGGCTACGGTCACTGCATTAACCTCAAGTACCTAAGTAAGCACGACTAATGCAAGACACTGCGAAAAAAGCTTTTGCTAATTGAATTATTCCTTTTAATGTTTAACATAATTACTTCAATAAAATACCTTTTAAAAATACACCGTCTTATAACTTTAGTCATATGCCATTTTACTTTGGTACTCGGTTCAGCGAAAAAATCGATTTAACGAATTAGCCTGCAATCATTGTGTTCGTTAAATCGGAAAACGACTGTATTCAAAAAATAAAAACCTGATGATCCTTCTACAAACATTGCTGGAGAAATTAAAAGACGAACCGAAGTTTGGCAGCCATTCCAATGAACTACCATTAAATCGAAAAACCAGTTCGTTCAGATTTTAGTTGAGTGCGCAAAATATTAAATGAAGACAATTTAAACCGGCTACGCCAAATATGAATATTTAGTGGACCATTTATTTCGATCTTTGATAAGTGACTGCATTTAATAAATTATACAATATGAATTAATGAATATGGCAATTTAAGGAATTTTAACATAATTTCTATTTATTTTGTAATTGAATAATAATTATTAATTTATAATTAAACAATACAGTGCAATAATAGAAATATTCGCAATTGTTAGAAATTAATTACATATTAAATAATGCAAAAATACGCATAAACAATGTATTTGATATTTAACCATTAATTCATTACTAATCAAATATCAAAAATCTATCATACAAGTTGAATTCCTAATCGTTGGTTGAAATAAAAAGAAAATAATTTATATTTTATTATATTTTATTTAACCGTTTGGTTTATTTGGTGGTTTGATCGAAACTGAATTACAATATTTGTTTTACTAATAAGGAAACCTAAATTACCTAAATAAACCAAATGTATTGTTGTTGTTGTTGATTTGCGTGCCAAGCGCTTTTTGGAGTTTGGCTGTCAACAGGAAATGATGACTGCGCGTCTGGGAGCCGAAATGCATTTGCACTTGTTGCGCGTGCAGGCCGGGTTAATGCCTTGCAAGAACTTCTGTGTAAGTTCGAAGACATTTATTAAGGCCGTCGTTAACTCTTCCCTCTTTAAGTCGATCGTCCACGATCGTTAGAAGATGGAATGTTGTTAATTCCTGATGTTGTGCTGACATTGAGATTGAATGATTTTGATGTTTCGATTGGTGAAGGTGCTGCGGGCAAAAATACCGTTCTGCGTTGTTGTTTCACTAACAACTTAAGCGCTATTATGGCTACTACACATATGACGATGGAGACGCAAGCCATGTAACGTTTTACTATCGTAGTTGTCTTTATAGTTCGAATGATTCTTGTGTTCTCGATGTTGAGTTCTTGTAGCGCTTTCAGGGAGACTAAATGTAATTTCCCTTTTTCAATTGGCGATGGTTGTATTACGCCTGGTAAAGCTGCTAAGGTAGAAACTTCCATATTTCTATATTATTAACTTTGATAGTGGTGTTGTGGAACTTCTATAAATAAGTTCCCGTTAGGCGAAGTTTGCCTTTTTCTGTTGTTACGGTGCCATTAAAATTGTTGAGTAGAATCAGTCCGGATTCTATTGTTTCTACTTCTGGGATATGGTGAGCGTTGTTGAAAAAACAGGATGAATTTGCGCTGTCTATTATTTTTGGAATGCAGGAGTCGTTGCTGATGTCGGTGATTTGGTTTCTTTTACAAATAGTAGTGCTACTTATTCTATTACATTGTGCATTTATTCCATATATTTGCTTTTTGTTTGTTATCAAACGTTTAAAGTCTAATTGAATGATAGTTGTAAATAACCTTACACTTTGTTACTGTTGATCGTACTAATTCGCAGCTCTCGCGAGCTACTTCTTTTATTCTTTTCTTTTCAACCAGTAGCTCCTGTTTTCTCTTCTATTAAGTACATCATACTTCCAGCTATCAGCATTATCACTAAGCCTATTGGTATGTGCCCTTCATTGTGTGAAACACAAGATCCTCGATGCGTACCCTTTTTTCTGTCAATTCCTTGATGCTTTCCTATAATCGGTCTAATTCCATTGAGTTATTGAATACAACGTGGTGAAGCGGTGTTAGACTCATTGTGTACCTTTAAGAAATGTGGAGCGAATTATGCTGAGTCAGTCGTTGCCATTATGTGTGTTGTTATGATGGTGAGTTCAGCTATTCTAACTGTACATCCAGCAGGTACATTCAGTATCCCTAGGCTAGGTAATGTAGCCACTTCATGGTAGTTTTCGCATGCTATGTTAGCTGACGTGTTTTAAAATGATTCAAACAGCCATCTGTTTCTTCCATTTAACTTTATGTAGTAGGTGTCATCTTCGTATTCGACCATATCACATGATTGTTTTTTGCTTGGCTTGATTGGTGATACCTCACAAGTCTGGTCATCTGCATCTTTCCATACCCAATTTCCTTCGCTTAGCAAAGTATCCTCGTTTTCATGGCGACAACGGTTTAATTCGATGTCTGTCATGGAGTAGTATGCGTTTAACTCAGTGTTAAAGATAAGGAATTCCGTTTTTCCTCCCATTGATTTCAAGTGGTACCGGAATGGTTTTGAAGAGATTAGCATGTTTGATGTTGATTCACATATGTGGGCAGCTTTGCATCGATTATTAGCACGTTGTCGTTAAATATTGCCTAGGCCTTCATTAGTTTGTACATTAATTGCAATCTTTTTGGTAAATTTTTATAGTCATTCAAGCTTTTTTCAATTTTTATAATAGTTTCCATGTTTTCTTCAAGTCTTTCTGCAATGCCGAAAAACATGATAAACCTTCCTTTCCTTTCTGATGCTTGTGTTATAACTTTGTTTCTCTCCTGAATGTTGTTAATTTTTACTTTTATTGTACGGCTTACTGTTGTAAAATATTGGTTTAATTCACCCATTTTTTTGCAAATAGTGCCTGTTTTATCCAAGAGTTCATCGGCTTGTTTTAGAAATGAGAAGTAAGCCTGCATATTGTAATAAAATAGCAGTAGCCAACTTGACGAGATAACTTCCACTTTCATAATTTTGTTCATGCTCATCGTGGTTTGATCTTCCACCTGTTGAATCTTTAACCTGCTTGTATTTGCTGCAGGCATTATGACGGCAATTGCTATTTGCAATATCATTAGAAAGCTAAGAATCGTCGCTTTAACTGGCGTTTTCTTTGATGCTCGAGGTTATCGCTGTCTTGGTTCGTTGGCTGGCTCGTTGGCTTGTTCGTTGGCTTGCTCGTTGTCTTGCTCGTTGGCTTGAGTTGGTAGAAGACAGATTTTATTTAATGTTCTTTGGACTTCTCCAGTACTTATTTTCACTGTCACTATTCGGAATTTACTATCCTGTCCTTTAGTAGTCTTTAATACCTGCCCGATTGGCAATTTAGCTGGGTGCATGTTCTCTTGTTCAAGCAAAACAAGTGGCTCTTCCTTAAGGTTAGGCTTTTCATATCGCCATTTCGTTCGTTGTTGCAGCGATACCAAGTAATCTTCTTTCCATTTCCTCCAGAATTCCCTTCTGATGCGTTGCATGTGTCTCCATCTGTCTAGAGATCCAATTCTTCGATTTTCATCAAAATGTTCTGGAGCTCCGATAAGTGGTCGCCCCACAATAAAGTGTCCGAGTGTAAGACTATCTTCGCCAATGGTCATCACTGTTCTGGTCAATTATGAGACGCGAGTTCAACACCGCCTCGTTTTAACATAGATGTGTTGTGAACTATTCGAAGGTGAAGCTGTTTTCGCCGATGACTCGCCTGAGATGATATTTCACCGATTTTACTCCAGCTTTCAATAATCCTCCTATGTGGGGGCTTGCTGGCGGGATAAAATGCCATTGTATGCCATCATTTTCGAGTACCGGTGCCAGATTATTGTTATTTTTAATTGCGGCGACGAATTCCCTGCCTAGTATTTTAGCTGCACCTATGAAGTTTGTGCCATTATCGGAATAATGATTCGCCCTTTTGGCGCGCCCGGCAAAGAATCGATGCAGCGCCTCTAAAAATTGTTCTGTCGATAAGTCGCTGACGGCTTCTAAATGAACCGCCTTTGTTGTCATACAAAAAAACAGACATATACATCCTTTGAATGATTTTTGGTCTCTCGCTTTTGAACATCGAATTTGAAAGGGTCCAACGTAGTCGATACCAGTATTTTGGAACGGATAATCGCCTGTTACTCGATACACCGGCAAATTTCCCATTATTTGGCTTGTTTATACCTAATGTAGGTAGTACATTCGGATAGATATTTTTTCAAGAGGTTGCGTAATCCAAATATCTAGTATTCTCTTTGAATGTAGTTCCTCATCAGTTTTAGGCCACCATGTAAAGTTTTTTTGTGAGCATCATTTATAATAAGCCACACAAACTGTGACGTGTTTTGACGAATTTGTCTTTGCTGCGCTTATTTTGTATCTGAGATATTTCTTATTACAGTTTATATTTTGGCTAGTAATTTACTCAGCAGATGAGCTGCGCATAGCTCTAATTTGGGAATTGTGTTCTTGTTTTTTATCGGATTCACCTTATTTTTTTCAGCCAATAAAGTGATTTTGGTTCCACCACTGCTGCATACGCCTTTTCTGATGCATCGCAAAACCCATGAAGTTCAATGGCGTCAGCGTTTGAGCTTCCAAACCCCAATCTTGGTAACTCGCTCGCATATTTTTGCCAACAGTCCTTACAGTAATGATTTGATCGGATGGCTAAAAATGGCGCAGCTGATGTTCCATACGTTACTGTAGTCAGTTTGAACTCTTTTACTGGCTTTTTTGGATTGTCTCTCCAGAGTTTATACTAGTACTCTTGGTCATCTTTGATTATTTTGATTTGGCGATACATTTTCTCGATGTCTGCAGTCATTACATATTGCCATTGTCGCCATTTAATTAAAATGTCGAAAATATCCTTTTGAATTTTAGGACCGACCAGCATCACATCATTGAGGCTTAATCCATTTGAAGTTTTTGCGGAGGTTTTAAACACTTAGCTTGGTAATTAGACTGTTAGGTCGAATAACTGCTTGATGTGGCAAGTAGTATTTGGCTTGGCCAGTTATGCTAAGTGGTTCCATGTGTCCCAGTCCCAAATACTCTCCCATGAAGGCACTATATTCGGTGAAAAATTGGAAATTTTTTTTTTAATTTTTCCCCATTTGTAGTAGTCTTGCCATAGCCTGTTTTCTAGAATCTCCAAGTACAAGATTTTTGCAAAATGGTATGGAAACTAGAAGCCGACCTTCTTTATCCCACGTAGTTGTTTTTTGGAACACTTTTTCACATTCAGTGTTTTCTTCTGAATCGTTGGTATCGCTTTCCAACTCCCAAAAGCGCTCGAGGTCATCTAATCATATTGTCGTTGTTGCGCAGATGACCTTGTTGTTTGACGCTCTGGATATGTTACCGGAGATAACCCATTCCAGTCTAGTTTTTTGTCCCAGTGTCTTATTGACTTTCTTAATTTTCTCCAACATGATAACAGGAAGTAAGTCAACTCCAATGATTATATCGATTCTACAAGGTTCATTGAAATATGGGTCTGCTAGCTCGCAGCCCCTCCAATCTTTTTTGACATTAATGTCAATTTTCTTGCTCGATAGAGCTGTTTGAAATTTTGGATGTACCAAAGCTTGCGTTGTGGTTTTAAAACTGCTTGCAAACCTTGGTTTAATTTCCAAGCAAACACTGTTCTTCACGACATCGACGCCTTCCACATTGCTCTTAGTCTTCCGGAGCTTCAGTAGTTGTGCTGCTTCCTCTGATATCAGAGTTTTGTAAGCCTCAATTAGAGGTCTGATTTAGTCATAGCTTCCAGTTTTATTTTTTACCAAAATGAGAGCAGTGGCTAATAATGTATCGTACCCTTTATTTTGTTTTAGGCAATTACTGGTGACTGACTCTTTTCTTTATCCATCTTCAAGAAGCAAGTTATTCTGGGCTCTTAAGCATCGATTGCATGTCCAATTTTTCTTGCAATCCTTTATGCTATGAGTACCTAAACATTTGTAGCACAAGGAGTGTTTGTTTACAAACTCCCTGCGATTTCCAACTGGCTCGGCTCTGAATTTTTGGCATCTGGCTATTTCATGCCCATCTATCTGGCAAAAACGGCATTTTTAACTGCTCGTTTTCTTTGCTTCTCTGTAGAAGGCATTCTTTTGTACTGAGTCTATTGAGTTGTGTAGTTGCCCAATAATTTCCAGCACATCTTCTAAGGATTGAATTTCCCTGGCCTTTACATGTTGCTCGTAAAGTTGTAGGACCTCAGGAGAAAAACATTTCAGCAAAATACATCAGCTACGTGGCTAATCTGGCCTTTTTCTTTTATAATATATACGCACTCAGCCTCATATAGCCAGTATCTAAAAATTTACGGATACTGCCTTCATATTGGTTTTTCAGCAGTTCCAAGTCAATTAATTGGCTTACTCGGTCGGCAAATATTTTGCGTGTATTTTCGTAGCGCTTACATATAAGTTCCCGTGCTGCCTTGTAATTAGCTGCAGATCCAATTAATAAATGTCCGATGACCATTTTTGCTTCTCCTTTGAGTTATGTCTTTAGGTAGTTTAGCTTTTTGGAATCGCTGATATCCTTTCTCGAGTGAATTACTATGTAGAACTGTTGAATGTTGGCCACTCTTTGGAATTTCCATTAAAATGAGGAAGATCCACTTTTGCTAGCTCAGGCATTTCTTCCTTCTTGATGCTTAAGTCTTCTAACCTTTTATCAATCTTTTAAGATAAGATGACCTTGTATTCCAAGTCTTCGATCTCGTCGTCATTATAGCAAAACTTTTCAAATTTCGCTGCCAGTTGGTTAAGCGTTGACTGAACTTTTGACCACAGAAAATTTAATTTTCTTTGTCGTCCAGGATTTCATACAAATCGTTCTGGTCTAGGCAGGCATGCACTTCTTTTATGTATCGCCTTACCTTTTGTG